>OX401412.1:6667657-6727404 GCA_947846245.1 Cerastoderma edule | reverse complement strand
ACTAACGAGCTATTTGCACATGCGCAGAAGCTTCTTCCTTTGAAAATATAAACAACACGTTGTGAAAGCCCTACTATCAACGTCCCCTCAATTTTACTAAATCACATGAAACAGCGACACCAAGATGGTAAAAAACATACTATTATCGTTCATATTAAATCATCGCGACAAACCATAACATTGACGGTACCGTAAAGAATGGGTATCAATCGAAAAATGCATTTTTCGAAACTGTTTAAACTATTTTGTGAAAATGAGTAGTATCCGGACAAACTTTGTTCGGATATGATTTCGTAGTCACTGTTTTTCAATAAGCAGTTCCATTTGATTGCATGGGTTTTCAAAAAATGAAATTCCCTTAAAAGAAGCAATTTTTTGTTTGTACATTTCTATAACCTTTTATCAATGTATGACCAAAATTATGAATGCATCAGATAAATTATCTCTTTCTTATGACTGTATGAATAAAGTCACATTGCCGTCTTTATTTTAAGGACGAAATGTACAATACTAGGCATAATAGGGCTAAACATATCTAAGCATCGTCATAAATGTTGTCAACTTTGCGTTTTTGTTTAGAAGATAAATGGGTATTTTGGTAAATAAATAGAAAAATAAGTACCCTAAAGATTTTTTTTTAATATCATGAACTTAATGATGTTTTTTAAATTCTAATGAAATTCAGAGCTCTTTTTATTATGCTGTTTTTCAAATCTTGTAGAAATATATGACCACTAAACTTACTCTTTTTAACCTAAAGCAACGCTCCGATATATCAACTCTTGTTTTCTGAAGAACAAGACAAATGTATGATGATGCTAAAAAAATGTGTACTATATAAAACCAATGAGTGAAATGTAACAAACATTTTATTACAGCAAACTACTAACACATCTCAAACATATATACATAAACGGTTTAATATCCCCAAAATAGAAACATTTTAAGCATGTGCATAAACCATTAACATTGTGGAAAGGCGAAAATGACACAAGAAAAATCCGCAAATATAATCCATTGTGAGAAAAACGTCTGTAACAAAGCTTTTTTCTGAAACATGTCAATTAAAATACGATATGTAATGTTTTTTTTTTGTTTCAAATACCTTGTGATAAATGCTATACTGTGCATTTACTCAGTCCAATTGTCACTCAAAATGAATGCAGTTTATAACAGAACAACCGAACATGTTTTTGTTTGGAAAAAACAAATTATCTCTAGTAACAAACATTTTAGTAACGAACATTTATATACGGCACAAGCTCCTAATAACTTTATAATTAGTAACTGAAAAAACATTTTTGACTCAAGCTCGTCTTTTCTATTTGAATTTGAAATATTTGTAGTCAATGGTAGATTTGGAAGCATTGTTGCGAAATTGGATAACTCTGAAATGCTATTTTTGTCACACTCAAAGAGTAACAGCAGCTTATTGAGTGTATGCTTCAAATGCGGCTAATTCAACAATTAGCTCTTCATCATTGTCATGCAGCTTATACATTCGCCTTGATTTCCCGGTAGCCAGGGAAATGGATAAACCACAAAGAATGTCATTTCTTTGCACCCAAATTCTGTCCTGCTGCCTTGGCCATTGAAAAAACTGTTTCTTTTTTTCCATAAACGTAATCTCGATATCAGATTCCTCCGGGTCAATTTCAACAATATTTCCGACAAACCACTTGTGGTCATAGATGGCAGCTACAAAATGACCTACTTTAAACTGTACATATGAGTTGTTATGCATATCATCTACAGATGTAGCAGGTACCTCATCGTTGAAATCATTGACATGACTTACAGGGATAGCGAAACTTTTGATACAGATTTGCCAGGTAGTCTGTCAGCACGTAAATTGGTTTCGTGTTGCCCTTCCTTTGACCAACCTTCTTAGCATCATTCTTTCCTGGCTGAAGGCGACTATTGTCCTCTCTTTGAAGGAAGTTTAAAACAACATCTTGATTCTTCTTCAGCTTAGAAAACCTACTTGGTCTTTCTCCTAGCTCATATGTGGACTTTGGGTATGAAAACCTGTGTCTACATAGGCCCGTTTTCTTGCTCAAGAAACTTGCGCACCTGTATTTTTATTATCTTGCCGGAAACAAACCAATGTATTGATTTTCTTATCTGAGATTTTGTTTTCTCATCACGCTGTTTTGACCTATATTTTCTAAGCATAATGTCTCTTTCATTTTCGAGACGTTTGATGCGGGTGTTTGCGACCGATAACTCCCTTTTCCACCTTTTTAATGCACCAGCTCTTCTTTTAGGAAAGTCAAGTTTCTCATGAAGCCAACTACTACCGGTATCCATGCTCATGTCCGTGGCACCACTCTCATACCCACTGGTTTCAATATTGGCATTTTCTTGTCTACCCTCTCGATCCTTTTGTCTTTGATAGTACCTACGCATCACTTCGCGATTTCTTCTATTTCTATCATCTCTTTCTCTTTTAGGCAGTTCTCCTGATGTAATATAACCCTTTCTTCTTCTTTCCCTTTCCTTTTTTAAGTAATCTTCATTGTTTTTAGCCTTAAGTCTCTCGCGATATGCTTTTTGGATTTCAGCTCTGGTTTTGCCCATGACTTCTTGATCTGTAAAGTGTAAAATGTTTGTTACCAAAGGTTAAATGTATGTTACTATTTTTTCAAAGTCATTATCTATTACTCCTAGATAAAAGGTAGGGTTTCTTGTGTTTTTCCACAATCACATATATGTTATGTATTAAGTACAATACAGTTACTGATTTAAAATTCGCATAAATGCATTAAATACGGCATCGAAAAATATCTTCTCCAAAATTGATTTCTTGTAAATTTTCAAAGTAGAGAACATCACTTATTACGAGATAAATTTTTGATGAATTTTTACAATCAGAACTCCTTTTAATGGACTCGGGTACACACAAAATGTTATAAAGGATATTTTATTACATGAGAATTAATTTCTAGCATCTTAAAATAATAATAGTCTTTAAAAAATGTTCGTTACCTGAAGGTAACGAACATTTCGTAAAGATGTCCATGTAATGTTTGCTAAAGATAGACTGTAACATATACTCTAGCTATTTATACATAATTGACAAACATATTACTACAAACATATTGTGTAAATGATTATTTTTCAGTATTGGTTTTCAAATTCTATTAAATAAGACAGAAAGCGCACTTACCCGACAATTTCCAAGCTTAAACCTCAACCATGCTCAATGTTTTTGATAAAATGGTGGACTGAAACACTGTATACGTCATCAAGGAATCATCTTGACGTCATAAAATGTAAATAAATAAGGTTCACACTAACAAAAGGTCATCTTTTGAAAAAAGGTAACGGACATTTAAATAACGGACATTTTAAGCACATAAACATTGTCAATAGTTTTGACATAATCTTTCGTAATGTTGGGGTATTTGGTATTGTGGTTATCTGTATAAACTACATGTAGTTACAGAATAATTTTATAGTAAATATCTATTTATTAAATTTGACCAACATCCTATAACGGACATTTTATTTTTTACTTTTTTTTGCCACTTAATTCATTTAAACACCAAAATTTTGGATTTTTCACAAGTATGTCATTATTTAAGAAGGTTTTCTTGCAAAAACTACTTTGATGCATCAATTTGATATACATTCAGTTTCGTTGCATATTTATTTGATGAGAAACAACTCGCTGGTTGCTAATATAACGGACATTTTATGAAAATGATAAAGTTGGCGACAACAATAAACACACATTTTTACAGAAATATGAAGTCCTCACATTGTTGACTTGTGTGCTGATGTTTTAAGCAGATATGTAATCGATTTTTAAGGAAAAGAAAAAGGGTGTAATTGTTTGTAGTCTGTGTCTGTAAAATCTCAAACATAAATGTTTATAAATGCGACAGTGACGAACATTTGGTTTTTACATGAAAACCAGCGCAAACTACGGTAATACAGAAATGACCAGTACATTTGACAATTGTTGATAAATAATCCAACAGTGACTATTACCTTTAAAAAGTCACAATTAACATTGGTGCTGTGTACACCAAATAGCAGTAAATGACCAAAAACCTGATTGGACCTGCTTATTGAAAAACAGTGAGTAAAATGCAGGATTTTAATACATTGACAGCCGAAAAGACGCTCATAATTATGAGCATTGTCATTGTAGAAATGAACTCGATATTTGTCCAAGAGTAAACAGGCTCCGATTTTGAAAGTGGCCTTAAAGCACTGTAGCAATGAAAATATCCTCAAGAAGTTCCTAACCTGACAAGTGCTCTACTATTTATAATTGTCCAACTAATTTGACGCAATCAAAAATATTGTGATTTTTTTGCATTGGGCAAAATCTCCTGCACATCAAACATTCGAACAATTCACACATCAAACATTTGAACAATTCAAATGAGGGCAAGTGCATCAAAACTTTTGTTGCAACATTTGAAGACCCATATTGCAAAAAAAAATTGTTATTGAAAATTATCAAATTATTTAGCTTGCTGTTGTGGATTCTTTTTTTCAATCAATCCTTTTTTAATCAATCCATGCACTTAGCATGGCTGTATTCTGCATATTAACTTTGTTAGAACAGTTTAATTAACACTAGGTGACGATTTATTGCTCCCAATAAATATTCTCTGTGCATGCACACTAGATTGTCAAAACCCTATTATGTATTTTATTAATTGTTTAACAGCAATAAATGTCATTATATTGTGGTATATAAACAAATAATTTAAGTTTATTTTACATATCTTGTCTTGTCAATTAACTTTGAATGGCCACTTAATGCTTAAAATCCGGAAAAGTCAAACACCATTTTGATCCTTTAAAATTAGGATGTTAGATTGCATCATTAAAGAAATAAAAAGTAATCTTCAGGTCAAATCATTTTGACTAGTTTATAATTTACTAACAAAGTCTGTATCTTAGTACTAATTTATCAGAACTTAATTTAATTTTTCTTTTTCAGCCGCAAAACGAACATATTGAACTACATAGAAAGCGGCATGGGTACAGATTAGATTACCATGAAAAGAAAAGAAAAAAGGAGGGGCGTAGGCCCCATGAAATGGCAAAGAAGGCAAAGAAGTTACGAGGAATAAGGGCTAAGTTATACAACAAAAAACGTCATTCAGAAAAGATTCAAATGAAAAAGACATTGAAAATGCATGAAGAAAGAAAGACCAAACAGAAATCAGATGAGAATGTGCCAGAAGGAGCAGTTCCTGCATATTTATTGGACAGGGAAGGACAGACAAGAGCCAAAGTGCTTTCTAATATGATTAAACAGAAACGAAAAGAAAAAGCAGTAAGTACCTATAAAGAATATGACTTTATTACATATTTTATTGTTTTTGTTAATTATATATATCTAGAAAAGTGATGAAAAAGGTTTTGAAACAGACATATATACACACTGTGTCTAGTTTTGTGATAAAAATGTGGGATACAAACGACACTGCTGAAGTACCTTATTAATTATGCAGACAAAGGATTTTATGCTAGACTAGTGCTGTTTAGAAATGTGAAAGATATACTGCATATTTGTTTACTATAACAGTCTTGCACTGCATTGTTTTATATTGTTGCAAATTCTCCCTGTTTTGATTGTCACAATACTTTCAAGTGTACATATGAATAAAGTAAAGTAATCTATATATAAGTGAAGGTTCACTGATGATGATTTAAATGATGATGAATTTCACCTCTTTTTACTAGGGGAAGTGGGATGTACCAATACCTAAAGTTAAAGGCGTCAGTGAGAATGAGGTGTTTAAGGTGCTAAAAACAGGGAAGACTAGACGTGAGTACATTATCTGACCATAATATCATGATTTGTGTAAAGTTGAAAGGCTTTCCAGTTTAGCTTTACTGCATCTTTACATAGAGCCAACAGGATTTGAATTTATTTTAGATTATCATATCATTAATGATGGAGGAAAGCCATAGTTGGTGACCAAGTGATGAAAAATGACTTTGAATCCCTTGGACATAGAAGATTTTGTCATAGTTTAATTCATTACCAGGGATACTGAAAGCACAAGCCTTCTCCAATCACAATAAAATGGCCATGACTAAAAATGATTTATAGTCAATGTTTAATTTTGAATCTGTTTGAAAAAAATACTTAGTTCTTTTAACACATGTGCACAAAAAAGATTGATTAATATAATTATTCCCCTATATTGATTGGAATATGTGCCTAGTCTCAGTTTCAAGACATAAGTAAACAAGACATTCAAACTTGTTTGTCACACAAATGTTTTCATAAGATGTCTGACATTTGTAGGAATGAATTTTTATGGCCTAAGCTTGACATTGTTAAGGATTTTAATCTTTCAGGGAAAGCATGGAAACGCATGGTTACAAAGGCTTGCTTTGTTGGGGAGGGCTTCACCAGGAAACCACCAAAGTTTGAACGTTTTATCAGACCTATGGTATGTATGTTGTTTTAAACCTGTCGATTAGAGGTTTTGTCAACTCCTTAACCCATTACCAAACAATAACAGCATCGAACCAGTTTGATGCAGATGACACTGGAAAACATCTTGGGAAAAGGAGAAATTGCCCTTTAACTCCTTTTACCACAATGTTTTCTGTCCTATCAGAAGCTTGTTTTTCAATTTCATCACATTTTCAATTGTTGTCTGCAAACTCTTTCAATTTGGGAAAGTCGAAAATTTTGCGTTTGGTAAAGGGTTAAAAGGTTCTATAACTTTACTTTTGTTACCACCACTCATACATTTTGCCAGAATAGTGAATTGAATTTTTGAATGCTTTTATGTATGTGCAAATAATTCAAAAGAGTACTAAGCTTCCCATTTTAGTTTCTTAAGAGTTCTGTATACATGTCAGTGTTCTCAATAAGATATTGGTTGAACAGGCCCAAACAAAAATTGAACAGGGAACTTGGAAGGGGGTCCATTGGGGCTCTTAACATATCCGCACATTTGAACATAACATAATTTGAAGTGGTCAGTTTGGCTTTTGGCCTGTGCTTATTGAGACCACTACATGTACTGATTTTAAATATTCAACTTTTGCAAGCATAAAATCCATGTGGCAATCAAAATTGAATGAAGCTGATTTTGATAGATTTCATTCAATTAAACCTTTCCTTGGATAACTACCCATTTTACAGGTCTGCTGTATTTGCCATCCTGTTCATGAAATATAGATTTGTTACTCATGTGGGAATGTCTCGCAAGAATTTCCTCTTCTGACAATCAATAGGCCAAATATGACATTTTGCTCTTTTATGGTCTATTTCAAGTGTCTATGAAAATGACGTCAGATGTCATGAAAAATCTTCCTACTATGGCAATAATCAAATACTTTTACAGGTAGAAAAAGAAGGCGCTTTCCAAGTGTGTTGAGCAGTTATAATTTGCCGAACATCCACCAAACCAATGGTACTGATTTAAATATACAAGAATTAATACTTGTAAACTGACATGTGTGGGGTTGCATCAATTGATATACATGTGCTCTGTCACTGTACCATGTTGAGAAGATATGTATGAAATTTGATGTATATTTCTTGTTCAAAGTATTATTAAAGCTGTATAAACAGCAACAGGTTGATAGTCATCTGCTCAAAATTTGTTTGTATTATTTTCATTTTCAGGGATTGCGTTACAACAAAGCCCATGTTACTCATCCGGAATTAAAAGCCACATTTCATCTACCTATACTGGGAGTTAAGAAGAACCCTACGTCAGCCCTATACACTTCTTTGGGAGTCTTAACAAAAGGAACAGTTATTGAAGTAAGCAAACTTTTTATGTTCAAGTAATAATGGAAGGTTATGCTGAAACGTTTTTTTTTTCCATCATCCTTAATTCCGGAGATTGTCTAATTTTCTGTGCTATAGTAAAGTGCTTTATCCGTTATAGACCATCTGCAATCTTGATACAATATTTAAAAAGTATCTTCAGTGTTTTTTTTTAATTTTTTTTATATTGGTCAGAAATTCTCATTTATTGTGGGACATTTTGACTGATTTCCTGTTTTATACAATCTGCAGTGAATGTTTTCTTACTTGTTCATATTCTTATTTGTTCATATTCTTATTTGCTGTTTTTAGAAAAAATCACTTGATACATATATAATCAAGAATATTCTTAAAAACATTTGGGGGCCTCCGTGGCCTAGTGGTTGGAGTACATAACTTGAAATCACATGGCCCCTCTCCGCGTGGGTTCAAATCCTGAGAGGGGTATGGATTTTCATGAGAGGCAGTCTCCCGACTGACTTACGGAATGCCCATGGTTCTACCAACCTTGACCAGCCCTTATGGGCAGTAGAGTATGGGGTCTTCCTCCATCATTAAGAGTCGGGCATCGCTACATAACTGAAATAATGTTGATGTGATGTAAAACCCATATAAAAAACAAAAACATTTGATTCTTTTATAGAGAGCCTCATGAGATATATGTAGCTGCTTTTTGTTACTGTAAACTAACCTCTATAAATAAAATATTATTGTTATTGTTAATATAATTAAAGATCTTAGCTATACAAAGTGTTTTCTGTGTTGCAGGTCAACATAAGTGAATTAGGACTTGTAACACAGGGAGGCAAGGTGGTTTGGGGTAAGTAGAAGATATCTTCATACATTTGTGAAGACATGGGTCGTAGATCAGTCTTCCGATTGCATTTCATTAAACTCTGTATGTTGGTACTAATAAGAATAGGCAAGATGGTTTTGATAAACATTTATAATTAAACACCAAGAGAAAATAATCAATATCTACATTAATTCCATGATAGAATTTGAAATGCATGGGAATTTTCATGTGTGACATTTTTCAACTGATTTACAGAATACTGATGTTTCTACCCTGCTTGACCAGCTCATGTAGATAGTAAAGATGGGGTCTACCTCCATCAATGCAAGTTTGGCACCCAGCATAACTGAAAAAATGTTGATCAATGCAATATAAAAAACATGCATATTTAAAATGCATCATTTGTTTTCTTCTAGATATGGTATGTGATATGTCTGTTAGGTTTAGATAGGACATATTTTTATTGCACCCTTGAAGCAACCCAACAAATAGAAATATTTAGTGTGATTGGAAGATATTGGTCTATTGATGGACACTGGACCAAAGGCCATAAGCATACTCATGCTGATTTGATAATTGAAATTGAATTAGGTAGATTTTTTATATGTTCCCAATAATGATAAATGAATTTTGCTAATAAGCTTGATTTATTTATATTGTACTGGAATGAATATATTTGAATTGTTAATGTTGAGGTTGTTCTGTAGATTGGACACCCACTCAAACGCTTCTCTGGCATTATTTTCTTAAAGATTACATTATGGTGAGAAAAGTCTGAATCATATGAAAATGTCATTTGCAATTTAACATCAGGTGATGAATGCAGGTCATCGCATGCTAAATGGTGAAACAATTTTTCTCTTCAGGTAAATATGCACAGGTTACAAATAACCCCGAGAATGATGGATGCATCAACGCTGTACTGCTGGTATAGGAGATAACAAACTGTACATGACTGGGGATTTACTTGATATGCTTGGAGCAATCAAAAGCTGAAAAAATGTTAACATTAGAATCAATGTTAAAGGATTGTGTTACATCTACCTTTGCTGTCGGTCATGTAACAGATATTTGATATAGGCTACTAAAATCTGAAGAAACTTGTGTGAATAACAAAATTACTCCTGTAAGCAAGTTCTCTTTGAGAGGTATTCTTTGCTTATGTCACATTGTTTTGTTGCTTGTATACCTTTGGTTATATAACATTGTTTTACCTCTGCAATGTTTTCTAGTAGAAATCATATAACTATACAGTAAACAGTGTATTTAGTGATGCTGATCAGAACCATGTCGTTGAAATGTGATTTGTAATAAAATCATTGAAGGGGAAATATATGTCTTGTGGTTGATCACCCTGTCATACATGTACATATGACTTATTATACTAAATCGGAAACCTTTGTGTGAACCTGGACTTGAACACGATTCTGTCCTTTTGAGATTACTGTAGTAAGAACAAATGTGAACAAATGGCATGATAACCTTACTTTTCAAAATGCAACTGTGTAAATGTCAAGGCATTTTGTAGTGTTTGTGTTATAAGCTAATGACATTTGCTTAACACCTTAATAAGGTTACTTGTTAGTAAGAATATACTTCTTAACCTTGTTAATAAGAATATACTTGTTAACCTTTTTGTTTAGTAATATTCTATTGGATAGATGGAGAATTAAAAGAACGTCTTTCAGTCTCCTTAAAACACAATATTTCATTAAAACTAGACAATTCCCTCACTATCGGATTGGATAAGAAGCATAAAATCGAAATAATTAAATAGCAGAGGTAACATTTAACAGTGGCACAAACCTGCATTTACAAGTTTTATATTGGGTTACAGGTATATTGCGGTTCCGTTTAGAATGATTTATTGTTTTGTGTTATGTTCCATAACACAAAATAATAAATGATTCTAAACAGTACCACAATGTATAATAACTTAAGGTAGCTGTAGTGAGATGAATGAAACATTTTAGTTCACTCATTGTCTTGTAGTTATATAACGTTACTTACATAACCTTTCTCATAATAGTTCTATGTCAATACGTCGTTAAAGGTGTGTTAATTAAAGGTGTCTATCGTGATGGGTTTATTGACCTACCACGTGTGAGGTCCGATGATTCACCTGTGCACCGAATGCTATAGTCGGATTGTATGAGATGCAGGCACGTAGACAATACTTATGATTACGAATGATCGAGTTTGAAAAGAGGCCTAATTCGTCTATTTTAGAATACATTTCCTTGCTCTTTTAACGATTCCATGATTCATTATTGAAGGCAATATGTGAATTGATTACCATTTCGTTTTAATGGATCGTAAACAGTCGGAAAGCGCGGGAGAAATACGCATCAGAACGATATTGAGACCTCATTGACTCGTCCAGCACAATGGTGACGTAATAAGACCACCAATTGTCCCTTGCAATTTTACAATTCAATAGGATTATTTTTTTTTATATGTGTTTTACATCACATCAACATTATTTCAGTTATGTAGCGATGCCCGACTCTCAATGATGGAGGAAGACCCCATACTCAACTGCCCTCAAGGGCTGGACAAGGCGGGTAGAACCACCGGCATTCCGTAAGTCAGTCGGGAGACTGCCTCTCATGAAAATCTATATCCCTCATCAGGATTTGAACCCACGCGGAGAGGGGCCATGTGATTTCTGTACTCTCACCACTAGGCCACGGAGGCCCCGTCCCTTGCAAGAGAAAGAACTATGGTCTTGTCTTGATAATACCTCACAGGAGATAAGAATACATAGTCCTGAAATCTTTTCGACTTGACGTTAGAGACCAGAATACCGATGCGATTTAAAGTGTCGAAAGCGACACCATGTCCGGCTAACTTGGTACCGTTCTACTAAACGTATTATGATTAAAATGTGGTAAGTTTTAAACAACATTCCCTTTTATTTTAATATTTGGCAAAGCAATATTGCAATGTAACACGTAATTGAAATCGTCTCCCCGAGACCCTTTTAATGGCATGTCACATGGCAATATTCTACCTAAAGTTAATACCGTCAACAGGGTACTGTTTGACTAAATAACACCAGAAAAATATTTGCGAGGGTCAAAACTGATAAAAAAAGAACAGTATCGTAATTGAAAGTACAATATTACATTGTGACATATCATTGGAAGCGTCTCGGAGAGACGATTGTGACATATCATTGGAAGCGTCTCGGAGAGACGATTGTGACATATCATTGGAAGCGTCTCGGAGAGACGATTGTGACATATCATTGGAAGCGTCTCGGAGAGACGATTGTGACATTTCGTTGGAAGCGTCTCGGAGAGACGATTGTGACATATCGTTGGAAGCGTCTCGGAGAGACGATTGTGACATATCATTGGATGCGTCTCGGAGAGACGATTGTGACATATCATTGGAAGCGTCTCGGAGAGACGATTGTGACATATCATTTGAAGCGTCTCGGAGAGACAATTCCAATGATTTGTCACTTTGCAATATCGCTTAGCCAAATATTGAAATGAAAGGGAATGTTGTTTTACACTTACCACATTTTAATCATAATATGTTTAGTAGAACGGTACCTAGAAAGCCTTGCATTGTGTCGGGTTCGACACTTCAAATCGCATCCATCTGTTCAAATGACGTGTTCCATTGCAATATTGCTTTGCAAAACAATAAAATAAGAAGGAATGTTGTCTTAAACTTACGCAAATTTTAATCATAATATGTTTAGTAGAACGGTACCAAGTTAGCCGGACATGGTGTCGCTTTCGACACTTTAAATCGCATCCATCTGTTCAAATGATGTGTTACTTTGCGATCGATATTGCTAAGCCAAATATTGAAATAAGAGGGAATGTTTTTTTAAACTTCCTCACATTTTAATCATGATATGTTACCCGGTAAGCCTTGCATGGTGTCGGTTTCGACACTTCAAAATCGCGTCCATCTGTTGCCAGGAGACGTATACGTTGGTGGCGGGAATTTGAGGCGGGAAAGCGCTGTTTGGAACGTTGCTGGAAGTAATATGAGGACACCATTACACACATTAATTGTAATTCAAGTACCGTTTATCAATTTACCGACGCTTTACCTATTATTGAGATTGCCAAGTTGTTAACGTGTTAGGTTTAACTCGGAGGTGTCCGGGTTCGAACCCTTGTGAGAGAGTTCTTTGGCAAAACAATTCTGAGCTTCAGACTTGTATCGGTGAATCCATTGAGAGCCATGATTTATTTAGCTTTTGGCGTATAGAATAGTCGTAAATTGTGACAAAGCGTTTGGTTTAGACTTGCTTAGTTTATATCGATTTTGAAAGAAGTTCTTACAACTGAGACTAATCACGTTCGATTCTACTTCCTGGATACGTAACCAAATGCTCACGTCACACGTTGATTAATAAAATACCACAAAGAGAATCCCACTTGCGTTAAATCATTAAGTATATTGATGGCGTCAATTTACAAAATGCCGTAAATATTGAACAATGACCGGAATGTCTTCCTTTTTAATTCACTTTATCTCCATACATAATTGATTAGCATTTGTGCTCTGAAGATGACATTTCACATTGCTTTAACAGACGAACTTAAAAGTTCTTAACCCTTTACCAAACACCGATTTTTTTGACTACCAAATTGAAAGAGTTTGCAGACGACATTTAAAAGTGTGATGAAATCGAAAACAAATTTTCTGGTAGGGAGGAAAACCTTGTAATAAAAGGAGACATTGCTCGTTGAGGGCATTTCTCTTTTTTTCTCGCAATGTTTTCCAGAGTCGTCTGTACCAAACTGGTCAAATGTCGTTATTGTTTGTTAATGGGTTAAATTGAATCGACTATAGCCTCATTCTGAGTCAAGATTTTCATCATTATTTTCATGACATATTTGTTTATAAGATAGAATCGACATCGGGTCTTGAATTTGATTCCAGTTTGAAACTGATTTTCCTTGCTGACAAGTGTATTAGACAATTCCATCACTTGTCGAGTGTCTTCAAGGTAGAATACCCATAATCCGCCATTTTAAAACTCATTCTGACCGATGTATACCGAGAACGAACGGAGTAATCCGACGACAGAACGAATTTCAACATGGCGGATTGTGGGTATTCTCCATTAAGTACAAATGTGCCAAGATTACATTCTGTTCTTCACAATTTTGTTTTTTGTCGTCCAAAGTCCATTCGTTCTATAATCGAACACATGTTTAACCCATTTACATCATAGTGCCTTGTTTTGAGGTATTAAAGAATAATTGATCTTGTTTTCACAATCATTTCTTTGGATAAGCAGATATATTTGGTAATATTTACAATATAACATTGCATGGGAAAACATAGTAATAATAATATAAAACGTGTATTACAAATGGAATATTGTTGATAAACCATGAAAGTACACAAAATACCAAGGATAGCGCAAAGGTGAAGTGATTTTTCCCTTATGTCCATTGTATCAATCTATTTCTTTTATCAAACTATTTAATTTGCGCTGCTATTGTCGTCTACTGTTTCTTTCAGTTTAGACCAGTTACAAATTTCCTTTTTAAGAGGGAATAGATCAATGAAGGTTTGACATTTCCATTGCTTTTGGTTTCTAAGTAAATCAAATTCTCTTGTACCACGTGACTCTGAAACGCATCAACACGAGATCTGATCGATTACCAACTGGGACAAGTCCCGGCAAGTGTGACGTTTGAAATGATTGTGATGAAATCATGATGGCTCTTTAACCCTTTACCAAACACCAACGTTTTGACTGTCCCGAATTGAAATAGTTTGCAGACGACATTTCAGAATGGGATTATAAAGAATGATAATATAGGATAGGAGATAACACATTGTGGGAAAAAGAGAAATTGCTCTTTAAGAGCAATTTCTCCTTTTCCTGCAATGTTTTCCAGAGTCGGATGCAACAATGTGGTCAAATGTCGTTACTTTTTGGTAACTGGTTAAATATCCATTGGCAAATTTCTCCTCCCTTTAGTGGCACATGAATTCCGCACTTTTGGGCCACGATTTGCTTGCAATCTAACACAAGTACGATAACCTATTCGCATTTCGGAACTATCTGACTGGATTATATCTAAACGATACGGGAAAAATCATCGAAATCTGTATGGAATAAATGAATTTGATTGTTCAATACAAATTGAATGCCCTAAAGTGGATATTTTACGAGAATAGGAAGAGACAGGAAATGTTTACGTTCTGATCTATCGCAGAGTGGGCGATTTATTGGAAAATCAAGCCGGCTGTTTACGCAAATCACTGCTATATAAATGCCTCGAAGTTTTCAACGTTAGTGGCTTTTATTTATTTGACAGAAGACTAGCGAGACCGCTTGACGCGTTCGAGGGAATCAAGTCGGAACGGAACTTTTACAATAATTCAATTATTTAAAATAACGGATTCCAGGGGACATCGAATCAAATCCGACACGGGAGTTTAAAGTAACGCAGAAAAATAGCTAGAATAATTAATCGAAAGGAAATTAGTTCCATGATAATATCGAAACAATCAAGGGTTGCACTGAATTTCATTATTTGACAATCAGGAGAACAGTTTGAGGGCGACAATGGTTTCTACTACCCGGTGTTTACTCTTCGTTGTGGGACTCGCTGTCGTATTTTCTTATCCAATGGGAGACGACGTCTTATACGAGGATGGTTACTACATTGTTCCATCAGGTATGTACATATTTACTTACATATCATACATGTTAAATCTACATCTTCAACTCGATTGTTTCAAAGATATAAAGCATTACCCTTTTTTCTAATAAAATTAATTGAATATATTTCTTTTTCAGATAAAATGTCTTAAACGATCTATAAAGTTGTATTAACCCTTTACCAAACGCCAAAGTTTTGACTGTCCCAAATTGAAAGAGTTTGCAGACGACATTTCAAAATGTGATGAAATACTTTTCTGAGGGGACAGAAAGCATTGTGGGAAAAGGGGAAACTGCTCCTTTTCCCACAATGTTTTCCGGAGTCGTCTGCAACAAACTGGTCAAATGTCGTTATTTCTTGGTAATGGGTTAAACAATATTATTGATATGCTTCTCGACCTCATGGATAACTATTTGGTAAAAATACAGCACAATTGTCTTTCAGATTAAAGTAAGCAGTTTAAACGCTCTATTTTGTAAACATGGTTCTATTATTTCCTTCCCGAAGAAATGATTGAAGTGCGAAAGAGAGTTTTTGACCCGCACTACGTAATGTATAAATTAATGATAATAAAGACTTTATTGAACGAGGAAATCCACATTCTTATCCTGTAAGACTGATAAATTGTGTCAAACGACAATCCAACGACTTCTTATAAGAGTGGGTTTCTGTAAAACATCCAAATGCCCGAATGCTCGTTTTATTTAATTTTTTTTTTTTTATGAAAATGCATGTTTTCACCATCTGCAAAATAAATGTATTGAATAGGTGAATGCGTTAAGTGACGAGGTATGAACGAATTTTGAAAGTTTGTTACTCACAGACCGCAATCTGTGAGATGGTCATTTTTATAAATGATAACGCGTTAATTGTCTAAAACTTTAAACGTCATAAGTCGCATATAAATCGATTCGATATCGAAGGATTTTTCCTATATATATGATAAAGCTTTAATTGTTTAAAACGTAAAACATCATACAGTATAAATCGAAATAATTCAGAAATCAATTTATTTGGTAGGAAAGCAATTATTGTTGAAAACAATAACGACATTTGACCAGTTTGCTGCAGACGAATTAAGAAAAATTTGTAGGAAAAGGAAAAATTGCTCTTTACGAGCAATTTCTCCTTTTCCCATAATGTTTTCTGCCCTACCAAAAGATTATTTTTCAATTTCATCACATGTCGTTCGCAAACTTTTCCAATTTGGGACACTCGAAAATTTGGTGTTTGGTAAAGGGTTAAGCGACCTTTGTAAAAGGACACAGAATTGTGGTGTATAAGACAATAAACAGCCTAATACGGACACACGACAGAAAGCTCCAGTTGGGGTTACTGAATGCTTGCATCCCGTATTAAGATGCCTTATACTGGATAACTTTTCACGCTCTGCTTAAGCGCTGTCGTTTATAACAAGACTGCATGTAAACCCATTTTGCGTTGTTTTCTCGATCTGATTTTGGTTTGTTAGGGACAAATCAATTGCATGAAAACACATTTGAATGTCATTTTCCAAGAAAAGCGAATGGCACTTCCATTTTCTAATTGAATAGGATCTAATTGCGTAAGCCTAATTCCTATTCTCATCATGAAGTGTTAGTTTAGTTTAAACTTATTTATTTCACATCGATTGTGATGGAAGCTTGAAGCTTATTAAATTTACTCTCTATGACTGCTTGGATACTGCACCAGTACTCGCGCCGATTTGTGGGTTAGCCCCAGCAATTCTCACCTCGCCTAACGGGGATTCGAACCCGAACCCGGGACCCTCGGTACAAGAGGCCGACGCTCTACCACTGCACCACTGTCGCCCACATGAAGTGTTCCAGTATTATTTCTTGAGCAACTAAATTATAACTGTCTGCATTCCCCCTTTGTCCCATTTTAACTGATTTAACTGTTCAAAATAAAATATATGTTAACATTTAACACATAACCACCATATGCCTTATTGTATTTTCTTGCAGCAGACGACTTTCAAAAAGCATTGTGCCAAAAGGAACAATTGCTTGTCACGTAGCTTTTTCAATCCATTCACTTATCATCACAACAGAACTTTTAAAAAGATTTTTCACATGTTTACTATAGCTTTTCTAAAGTCGTCTGCTTCAAGTACAAAAATGACGTATGCAGGTGGTAAAGAGTTTAAAAATACACTGTTTGTTATTTCGGTGCTTACAAATTGCCAATGACTGATTAAGTAGTTAGTGCTCGGTGATTCATCGATAGCAAAGACAAAGTGGCCAATGATAATTTGGTATATTTAACACTTTATAAATCTGTTGTTGCTATGTTCGATGTGAGAATACTTGTTGACACATACTGTGCTTATTATGTGTTGATGAGGTAGATTTGAATGTGCCGGATCGGGTCAGAAAGATTTGAGCCCGTGTCCACAAAATTGTTAATGGCTATTTGGTATTGATCTAAGTTTAGTTTAAACTTATTTATTTAACATCGATTGTGACGGAAGCTTGGAGCTCCTTTAATTCAACCTCGGTGACTGCTTCGCGCCGACTCGTGGATTAGCCTGCAATTTCACCCCACCAAACGGGGATTCGAATCCAGGACCCTTGATACAAGAGACCGACACTCTACCACTGCATCTCTGTCACCCATCACAATGGCTATTTGGTAGGCATGTTATATCAAGCTAGATGTACTAACCCTTATAGTGCTGGAACCGCCTTGTTACTTATGCAAACAGCTTAGATCCAGGTAAGCCGCAAAGTAAACTGGCGGCTGGCTTGTGATCTTACCTGTTTGCTACTTTTAATCCCTTTCCTCATTGAAATAAAGAAGATATTAAAGGTAATGGAAGGCAGTCAACACAAAAATATATTGTTAGAAAATTACCCAGCACTATAAGGGTTAATTTAAAACAATGCCCGTATGTCCTTTCAGCGTATCACTCTTTGTAATTGATAAAGTAATTTATGAAGGAAAATGGTCCTGATGAAGGCGTAAGCCGAAACGTTGAAATAATACTATAATGTTTTGGCTGATAACGTGTTGTGGTTGAATTTTTTCAAACAAAATATTTGTAATTGACACATTCATATGACCTGAAAGACAGTCGGGATTAAACAATGGTGATGGTAAAGATGGATTTAACAGACATCTGTGAACTGTCGTTGCGGTGTAACGGGAATAATTGTTGAAAGGAACCTTTTTTACTTACTTACTTACAAAGCTTACTTACCAGGTACACCAACCGACCGTTCAGAAAATCCTGTTTTAAGCGACCACAGTAAAGACGATAATAATGGTGTATACGACAAACAACAGCTGGATAATGACGCCGCTCAACCCTAAAAGTGCCGGAACCGACATTATGGTTATGCAAACTCGTTAGATTCAGACAAGCCGCCAAGTTACTGTGATCTAACCCATTTGCTTCTCTGAGTATGTTTCCTCATGAAAATTAAGCATATATTAAAAAGTTTGAAAAGCAGACGACACAAAAATATTTTTTAAGAAAATTAACCAGCATTCTAAGGATTAGGATAGCTTCGGTCTCAGAGTGAACAGCTTTTTACGGGCTGTTTACGAGTGATTATTTTAAGGGAGATTGACTGGAGATCAAATCCTCGTATTTCTTTGGTTTACAACCTGAACAAGAATAATCCTTTCCATGATATTTTTTTAACTCTTAGACTAGCACATGTTTTCGGTTTTAAACGTTTCGGAGTAAACTTTGCACACGGTGGTCTAATCAAAATAGGCAATTACAAGCACGACCATACACTTGCATATTAGTCTGTGCCGTAGTGTGGATTTGGGTATTTTCTGTGCAACCCTTAGCATGCTGGGAAATATTCTAAAATTTGATTTTTGTATCGTCTGCTTTCCAAAACTTGAATTTGGGCTTAAGTTTGATGAGGACAGATATTCAGAGAAGCAAAAATGTTAGATCAATTAGCGACTGGCCAGGATCCAACCTGTTTGCATAAGCATGAAGTCGGTTCCAGCACTGTAAAGATTAAAAATTCTCCTTTGACTATGCGCGCCACCTTATACATGTCTTTTAAATGCGGTTTATCGACTGGTTCAAATTCAAAGCAACCCCAGAAGACAACTATAAAGAATGAAACACAGGGTTTGCAAGAAACCACCACGACAGACGAATACGTTTATTTCCAGCAAATCCCCATTTTAACACTTTATTCCAAACATTTCTAGAATGAGTGAACATGAAGGAAGTTATTTGGTGACCCACACACCCTCTATCATTGGCTAAGTACTGGGTTGCAAAAAACAATTACAAACCGATTAGGAGGAAAATTACCTTTGCCCGCCGGCACAAACGCTCCCGTTATACTGTGTTTATACAATAAAAAACATTCTATTGGATGGAACACAGACGTTTGGAAATGGAGAGGAAATTGTAGTCTCCATTGCCTCCATGTTACTCATTGTCTTTTTCATATACTAGTATAAGGTTGAATAACATTGCCATGACTGACCATCTTATGAAAGAAATTTAAAATTACGAAAGATGCGTCAAATACAATTCTTTTTTCAGATCATAACAAAAGGGTCACAGTTGCTTCAGTGAAACTTACAAACATGCTACATTCATTTACAATTCGTTTACATAGAATGGCATATAAGAAGGGAAACAGTATAATTTGTCATTAAAGAATTCTTGGTCTTGATCTTGATCTTAAAAACAGCGCTTATATCTGGCCTCTACCCCTTTGCCACGCTTAAATGGAGAAATATTAGTTATACAAGAAGATGGCGTTTTCCATCCCGATGGTTAGTTTGAAACATCTTTTTTATATTATTATCCACGTATATAGGTATGTGAAGGTCGCGGCCATCTTTCTTCACACCCTACATCAAATTATTTAACTACTTAACTTATCAAACTACAATAAATGAACGTGATGTAATTAGGCACAAAACCTATGACAATGTGAAAAAATGTTCCACCGCCATTTGCAGACAATTCATTATTATGATTTCTCATGAAGAACAATATATATTCAAACCTTTAATTCTAAGATGGCACTTGCGAAGATTTTGGACCGTATTGCCTACCCAACAACAAAAATTCATAGTTATCAGAGACATAGATGTTATCTATGTCTCTGTAGTTATATACTTCACAAATGTTGTTCCTTTCAATTTGAACCAATTACAAAACCAATATGAGGAGAATTGGTTTGCAAGTCTTATAGCATCCGACCCTTATATGGATTCCTGTAATCAGCGATAGTGTCATCTTTCAGCAAGAGACCGTTTTCAATTCGGTGGATGGATTGCGCCACTCGGATCGAATGACAACGTGAAACATTCGCTTACAGATTTGTGAGCATTTTTTTTAACATCTTCTTGTCAATATTCATCTTTTTCTCACGAAATGATCAAACTCGAATGCTTTGGTATCTGAGTGAAGACAGTGAGAGTAACCGGAGGCAAGTTTACCCCGTCATTAAAAGTAATCTACTGTCTATACTCTCCACGCTAGAGAGTACACAAGGGGGATGATGATGTGGAAAACCTCTGGAACAGAAGACAATACTTTTATTCATAGCACTAATGTTGATGGGCTAATCGTTTCTTAATAATGCAAGTTCCAGATAAAAAACATTCACAAGAAATGAATTTGTAGGGTATTGGAAAAAATAACGTCATATTGTTATTAAAAAGAATATGTCCAAACGTCGTTAAACTGACTATCTCTCAGGCTTTTCTGTGTGAGTAACAATTGTTAAAAAATGACGATAACATCCCTTCTTACTGACTAAAATACAATTTTCAATAAACAATATTGACGCTAACCCCTAAGAATGGTGTTCTATCGTGTAGAATATCAATTGATAAGCCCTTGAATTGAAGTTGTATAACATACAACACTATAGAGGGTGACTGAAGTGAGTTGATTACATATTGATATCGTTCGTCACAATGCCGTCTCTACAATAAAAAAAACTCTCACGAGTACCATAACCATCTGACACAGATAGTTAGAAGGTGACAATATTTACCCACGGTGGGCACTTAAATCACGGTCTATATTATATGGCTCTGCATGTTTACTAATGGCTTTGAAAACTCAGACATCGATCAAATCGATTCAAATCCATCTCCCATTAGTAAAGAATGATCCGATTTGACAAGAATCAAGGGACATTGTTAATTGAATGAACCTATAAGAGGGTTAGTTAATTACTCCATTTGGGATTGATATTAATTAAGAGCCCCACCATGGAGCAATTGTTAGTTGTGAAAACGGGTGTTTGTGTTTTACATTTAAAGGATGGCATTCGTTTCTAGTTATTTCATCTGTTGCAATGGTTTTTATAAATATATCGAGTTATCTTAAAATAAGCAAATGATTGGTTCACAATAGTACGGATAGTCTGAACGTAGGTATTGCAATTTACATTACAGTTTGGATTATCTGTGATCTGTTGACTACGATTAAACTTTCACCTATATAGGGGTTCCCTGTGGCCTTGGCTGATAGAGTCCAGAACTTTGAACCATTTTGCCCCCTCTCTTTGGGTTCGAATCACTGTATAACGATATATATATATAGCTTTTGATAAGATACAGTGGCCCACTAACAGAATGGTGAGGATTCTGCCTGTCTTAACCAGTTTCCAAACGCAAAATTTTCGATTGTCCCGAATTGAAAGAGTTTGCAGACGACATTTCAAAATGTGATGGAATTGAAAAATTTCTTCTGATATGACAGAAAACAATGTTTGAAATCATGACGAGAACCTGCAAACAATTAAAATCCACCAGAAAGGTCCCCTCATGTATCATAAAGCATACAATTTACACGCAAAGTAAGATGCTATATTTTCATGAACTGCTTTTTACTGTACTACGACCTCTTGAAGTAATTCTCGACCGGTCTCTCACCGTTTCCCCTTTCAAAGATGTGTACTTAATAATTAACGATCGCCAGGTAACGTATAAATCTCGAATTTGATAATCTATATCACATTGTCAATATCAAACCATATCCAATGCATTAAAGCAAACTAAATCAAGCATCGAACATAAAGCCACCTTTCTTTTGTTCGTGAGAAGAGTGACTTCTATTGGTGAAACTGGAACCATGGCAAACATTGAATTGACACACAATCTGTTAATATATAGTCACAGAAAACACAATTTACTTGAGGCAGTGTAATCATAACAATAGAAGGAATAAATCCTTCAGAGCAACCAGAACCTGAATTCCTCGAGATTTAATGAGAGACGTATTTTGCTTATTAGTTAAGTACTGTAATCACCTGACCATGCGGGAGACATTTCTCTCGAAACCTGAACCCGAAACTGTTTTGGAGCGGAATCCCCCACGGCGAGACGTCAAGTTATTGACAGTCAAAACCTTCAGATCACGTATCCAGCCATGAGTCTTCCGTGTGGAAATTCGAACCAAGGCAATTCGGGAATGAACCCTCTCCGTGGGGGTGGGGTCACTCTCGAATTGTCTGGGAGTGACCCCACCCCCACAGAGAGGGTGGGTTCTATTGATGGTTAAAATGTGCACAGATGTGTGAACATTTGGAAGTTAAACGTGGATTTCTTTAAAACTGCACAACTATAGATATTAAGTTTGAGGTCTTCCTCCTTCACTTATGAGTCACCACAAGATTGTGTAAAGTCTAAAAAGAACAAAATGTATTGCTCCGAAATCTAGTGTAGATCGTCCCATTAGTTTCAAATGCAGACACGTCTTATACTACCATAGAACCGGTAAGATTTTAACGGAGTAACGGATGCTACAAGAATAAAACGTGGGCCGTGTTTCCTAAGCATCGACGTTATGTCCGCTGCATTCAGTATGACGAAAAGAAAGCGTTTCAAACTGTCCATATAAGCTTTGCAGACTGTTGTTAGATTGTTGTGTTCCGAAGCACTGACTCATCATGTTATGGATATAATAAGGGTTTCGTTATGGTCATTATACATGTAAAGCAAATCGATATATTACAACGGTACTGTGATTATTTTAGTAATCGAAAGCCTCTTCAGGGAATTCAGACAACGATGACTTCCCTTTATAAACGTTCACTCGATTCATCACACCGGTAAGTAGCATTGGATTGGGAAATCGGAACACCGCGAGCATAATCGCTTGCCACACTGACCTGTCGGACTTTGTCGGAGTGCATTAACGTCATTTTAAAGCTCATTCACTGGCTAGCTGCTCTCCTTTTCGTCACAACGATTTCCGCAAATTACTGCGTGACTTAGATATTTGACGTCTTATGTTGTATTTAGTTTGGACAAACCCTAAAGTCGCACACGAGGATTAGATTTACCTAGTCCCACATATGCGATGTTGAGGCAGGTCGAAATAGAGGTCACTGCGTACGACAAGGATAGGGTATTAAAACCAAGCCATTTTCTGTAAGTGAATGGAGAAACTCGTGGGATTTACACAGAAATCGCTCATAAAGATCAGGTTCTCCGTTTATTAAAATGGCTTGTCGTATATATGTACTGAATGTTAAATTAACAACGTATGTATGAGGGAAATGGCCGAATATTGTATTGTCCCTTATGAACATCATCGGCCTATAACCATGTAACTACCGGGCTTATCATGGAAACAAAATCAATCACGACACCTTCACATTATTGATGATCCTGTTATTGGTATTGTGTAAGAGGTGTCGGGGGCTAACCATATTAGGGGCTAACCATATTAACCATTATTTGATAACTATTGCGTACCAAAGATGTAAACGATTATTTAGTTATGCATCACTTGCACTTATTTATCGAAATATTATCAATAATATATGAATTATCGAATTCCCTGTTTTGTGTATAACTTATTTGAGACTATGGCTTTTATGAAATCGTGCAAGAACCATTTGCTCCATACATTATGGCTCTTTCATATGAAGAATGATGAAGAAAGTCCGCAACTGGCACATGGAAATCTTCTTCGGGGAGCGCGTATACCACAAGGAAAAACGCCAGTTTATCATGCCTTCCTTGAAAGATTCAAAGGTTTTAGCAAAAGGTTTCACAGTGCAGGATTATATTCAATTATACTTCTTGTATAAGTAGAGGGAACACATTTATTTGAAATAGTGTAGAAACTGTTAAAACACATTTTGGTATGTTACGATCTTTTTTGGATTGGCAACATGAGTGAATGTTCTCTCTATAAATGAACATCCAACAAGTGAATTGTATTGGTTTAAGAAAAGTTGAAATTAAATGAAAAGAAGAAACTTTATGTCCAAGTTGGGATAAAACAGTATTTGATAATTATTGCCCACAACGAGCAATTCCTTTTTTTTAACGGTGGCTTTAGTGATTTAAATCGAGACGATGGGCTTTTACCTTATAAGTTCCCCGGAAGTAGGTTGTGGTATTTTGATTATCACGTCTTTTATTATGCAGAAGTTGTTAGACGAAGAGAGAACTGTGATGGAGGTTTTAACCCATTACCAAACAATAACGACATTTTACCGCTTTGTTGCAGACGACTCTTGGAAACATTGTGGGAAAAGGAGAAATTGCTCTTAATGAGCAATTTCTCCTTTTCCCACAATGTTATCTGCCCTATCAGAAGATTATTTTCCAATTTCATGACATTTTGAAATGTCCTCTACAAACTCTTTCAATTTGGGACAGCCGAAAATTTGGTGTTTGGTAAAGGGTGAAAGGAAGCCGGGAGTAAGCATAGGTAGCCGCGCCAGAGGACATCAAGCAGACGAATGGAGATGGGGTGAAATTACAGCAACTGACAGAGAAACAGGAGATTAACGCAAAAAATATCGTGAATTACGCATTAGAAAATATAATTATTGATGAAGGAACAATTTATGAGTTTCAGTCTTAGAAATGCGTTTTGATAAATATATATTTTATTGTTATGTTTGACTCAAAACACCTGCGACTGAAGCCCGTTTGCTATAATACATTCACTCTCGTGAAAGTGTCTTACTATTACAATCGTTAATGCAATAATACCAGTCATTAAATGAGAACGCACAATATTAATACGTAGAAATAGTAATTGATTGACAGAGGTGTTTAATAGTAATCGTTATCACTCGGGCATTTCCGTAACCTGAGAAGTACGCGTTTTCATTGGATAAACCCGATGAGTTCGGATAAGTACGTTGAATGACGTCATGGATCATATTCTGTCACAATAGCCAACACAGAACAGCACATTTTGCCTTCCCAACTCATTCCCGTTTGGGAACTTAAGAGTGGTCCAATTTGAGAGCAGGCGATCCACATAAGACGAAAACTCCACTTTTTGAAAAAGACACGCCATATTTAGGTAATACCAAGTACGGTGTGTTGAAGTGTACAGGACATATAATGCTTTAACTTTATTCTATTGCATTCCGGAACGTCTTTCCTAGACCAGTCCATACAATCCGCACTTAGACAGATTCTGGTCGACAATTTAAGCAGTTGGAAAAAAATGCCGTTTCTTCCGTTCGTAGAAAATTACATACTGTGGTAGTCGGGTCGAAAACTACCATGAGTCCAGCATTTTATTACATCAGTCCTGATATAGTGGGCATGTTTATCATGGGCGACATTGGTGCAGTGGTAGAGCGTCGACCTCTTGTACCGAGGATCCCCATTAGGCGAGGTGAAAATTGCTTGTACTTACCCTCAAATCTGCGCGAAAACTGGTTTAGTATCAAGGAAGCAGTCTTTAAAGGTGAATTTAATAAGCTTCAAGCTCTGTCAAAATCAATGTAAATAAAAACTTTTTGATAATGCCGACAATATCTACTTATTTTTAGGGACGTTTTAGATGATATTTTTTTTTTATTAAATTATATGAATGTCTGTCCTTGTTGTTTTGGCGTTTTTGACTCTGAAGATATCCAAACGATGATAAGGAACGTCATTAACTATAAGTAAGCAATTATTCGTATCATTTCTTGTTGTTTGTATTAACGATACGTTGTTTAGTAAAGGATTGGTGTTATTCATAAACTAAAAGAAGATCGCTGAGTACAATACGATGAGATTTGTCATACATAGTTACTATGTTCCGACACGAACAGACCAAACTATGACATGGTGTATCACGAGGTTTGACTGAGTCATACAAACTATCCACTGCATGCTCTACTTTGACTGAGTATTTTCCTTTAACTCTTTACCCTTTAAATTTTCGACTGTTCCAAATTGAAAGAGTTTGCCGACGACATTTCAAAATGTGATGAAATTGAAAAACAATCTTCTGATAGGGCAGAAAACATTGTGGGAAAAGGATAAACTACTCGTTAAGAGCAATTCCTCCTTTCCCCACAATGTTTTCCAGAGTCGTCTGCAACAAATGATCCATAATGACAAATAGTATAAATGTCTTTAGCAGGCCTGATTCAAATAAGAATTGTCAAGCAACACGGGATAATCCCCTTCAACCAATTTTGCTTGTGCGGAAAAATCCCTTTCGTCGTTTTGCCAGTGTAGGAAAAAGTCCCTTCGTCGTTTTGCCAGTGTGTGAAAAAGCCGCTTCGTCGTTTTGCCAGTGTGGGAAAAAGCCTATTCGTCGTTTTGCCAGTGTGGGAAAGAGCCTCTTCGTCATTTTGCCAGTGGGGGGGGGGGGAAGCCTCTTCGTCTTATTGCCAGTGTGGGAAAAGCCTTTTCGTCGTTTTGCCAGTGTGGGGAAAAAGCCTCTTCGTCGTTTTGCCAGTGTGGGTAAAAGCCTCTTCGTCGTTTTGCCAGTGTGGGAAAAGCCTCCTCGTCGTTTTGCCAATGCGAAATCAAAGCAGAAGGTGTCTTATTCCGCACTAACACACTTGGTGAAGGAGATCTTTTCAGCGGAGCTTTTATCCTGGCATCCATTATTTATCATTCAAAAGGCGATTATTTGATCATCTCAAAGATGGAATGAATATCAGAAGAAAGAATGTACAAGGGGAAGATACGTTTTTCTAGTTTGATTTTTCCGTTTAATTTGAACGATCTTTTTTGGATAAAAAAGATCGTTATTACATTGTCTAAAACAAACACTGTTAAGTGAAATATGAGTCAGATATGACATTTACCGGATTGTGTGGGAAATGTATGAACCATAAAAATACTGTTTAAACAGTTTATATTGACGCTTCAAATTTCTTATCATACAATCCAGCTGCGACTTACACATCTTTATCGTAGATACGATGTCATCCATTACCTACAAACAATTAATGTTCTGTTATGTCTGCTCGTTATAATTCTTGTAGTAATACTTGATACGTTATGTCTTTATAATATGATTCAGTACATACCCATAACAACAGAGAAACGTGGAGTGGCATTTTTACCATAAAAGTCAATCCTGATTGTAATTGGAACTACTTAGGTATTTCCGTGAGCTGAGAAATACGCGTTTTCATTGGATGAATCCAATATGTTCAGATTGCTCTGATTGGGGAGCATAAATAGCAATTTCCGTTTCGAAATTGAAGGAATACATTGACGTAAAAAGTACTTTACATCGAATACTAGCATTTGTTGTTTGTTAATTGAATGTATTTTATTTTTCAATAAAAGATAAGCAAACGTCTTCTACGATTGGTTGATAGATATTTCTGATTAATTTAGAATGGTATATTTTAGGACAATACAATAGATAGCATGCCATCACTTTGGATGAACATCTCCAAATCATGATATCAAGATTCTTCGCAAGGTGTTAGCTCGGACAGAAATGAATATGTCATTTTGCATAGATCCAACGTGCCTTAACCCTCAACCAAACACGGATTTTTCGACAGTCCTAAATTGAAAAGGTTTGCAGACGATATTTCAAAATGTGATGAAATTGAACAATACTCTTCTGAGGGAACATAAAGGATTGTGGAGAAAGGGGAAATTGCTCGTTAAGACCATTTTCTCCTTTTCCCACAATGTTTTTCAAAGTCGTAAGCAACAAACTGTTAAATGTCGTGATTGTTTTGAAATGGCTGAACGAACAATTTCTCCTTCCGGCACAATATATTCTTTTCCATGCTTTAATAAACTCGTCATTGTCCACTTCTTCTAGCAATCGATTGCATCTGATTTCCATTCGAAGTAGTTACAAGATACCATATGAAGTAACTATCCGTAACTATCTATTGTCAATCTCTGATATCTTTTATCGTTTACATATCTTTCTATGGGCATCGTTATAGAGAAAACCGTTTCATGTTGGATGCATAGTTATGACAACTCGTCAGACATCACGCTATAAAGTGGTGGATGAATAGTCGGTGATCAGCAAATTCGGCACTTTATAAGAAAACGAGTGTCTATCAAAGGCCCATTACCGAAACCAATGAAAAGCACCGTACATTATTTGCTTCCACCCATCAAAACCTCCCCTTAACCCTTTACCAAATACCAAATTTTTGAATGTCCAAAGTTTAAAGAGTTTGCATACGACATTTCAATATGTGATGAAATCGAAAAAGTAATCTTCTGATAGGGCAGAAAACATTGTGGGAAAAGAAGACATTGCTCGTTAAGAGCAATTTCTCCTTTTCCCACACTGTTTTCAAAATCGTCTGCAAAAAAGTGGTCAAATGTCGTACTGTTCCATAACTTCAAAGGAAATGGAAAATGTTAATTTTTACTGGTAGTTTAAACAATATTACCAGTGTTTAACACTTCCGACAAACATCTTGATGAGGATATACCGACTGGTCGAGTGTTGACCAGTACCTCACTATTAAATAGTGCTAGTAAATACACTTCTAGAAGTCGCTGTTTGAATGCTTAAATGATTATGATACAAAATGGAATAAAATGGGAGAATATCGAGAATGTAACATAACAGTTTTATTGAGACTTTAAGCACACAAGCTCATAGGCAATACATAAATAATTAAATGCGCTGGATATGGTAGTCAATATAAACAATATGCATGTTCACAATAACTCCATCAAAAAGAAACAAGGAAAGGAAAAGTGGATAAAAAAGAATTTGGTGAGAGTGTCTTTATGTTGATCAGTGTTTATGGGTTGGTCGTTTGGTCTATAGAAAAGCTATCTCTTCTCAATTTGATTGCGTGAGTATTGTAACTGGATAGTCGGGTGAGAAGCGGTTTTTTATCGGTAGTGAGTAAATGTGTGAATTCAAACGTATTTGGGTGATTAGCAAAGCGTTTTGGGTTATAAGTCTTCAAAATAATGACACACTTATGTAAAATGATAGTCGAGATCGTAGCAAGACCTTCCCAAAGGAGATCGACTTTCTGTTGTCTTGTAATGGATCCTAGAGTAGGTTAGTTTTCACAAGCCAGCCTGTGGGAGCACTGTGTGATTTTCAACGTCGAAAACGCATAGATGTAAGACAGGCCGCTTTCTCTAAGTTTGTTTCCACATTTATGAAAAGGAGAAGAATTTCCATTAAGTCATCTAGCTTCATTTCTTTATGGGTAGCATACTCTCGTATTAACAAGATGTTTACATCATTCATGTAATCAAACCATTAAAGATAGAAAGCGATGATTAACGAATTTATCCATTCCAAGTTTGAAAGGTGTTATAGTATCACGACATCGTATTGAAACCTCTGTTACAAAAGGAAACAAATGCTTAAATTCTTAGCATTGCCATAGAGCAGTTATAGATAACGAGAACACTAACGAAATATAGATAAGATGTATCTTTGAAATCATGCAAAATATGATACTCTTACCATTATTGACCCATTACTAAACAATAACGACATTTGACCAGTTGGTATCAGGCGACTCTGGAAAACATTTTGGAAAAAGGAGAAATTGCTTTTAACGAGCAATTTCTCCTTTTCCCACAATGTTTTCCGCTCGATCAGAAGTTTATTTTTCAACTTCATAGCATTCTGAAACATCCTTTGCAAACTCTTTCAATTTGGTACAGTAGAAAATTTTGCGTTTGGTAATGAGTTAAACGGACGCATTAGAGGAATCTTTTCATAGGGTAAGCTTTCAATTCCCGGAAATATGGCATATCCGGACGAGAAAAGGCTGATCTGAACTTTTGGGGACCCCATTATAAAGATGTCAGCCATTAACTGTTAAACAAAAAGATTGGAACTCCTTCATTTTGAATGAAAGAGGTCCATTTTTTTTTATCGTTTTACAGGAAACAGAGTATCGCCTTTGTCATTTGTGAAATAAGATTGTTAATAAAAAAGGCCGTGGAGATTGGCTCTGTAAAACCATCCATTGATGGTTTTTGCAAAGAAATCATGATCGCACCAATGTTATTGTTAACCTTTAGCCTATCAAAACGGTTGCTGGCAACATTAATCTCATTTAGGAAAAAAACGAGATGATATAATGTTCATGGAAGGAAAAACGTACAGAAAAAGAACGAAAAAAAAAATGCTTGATTGATCAACAACGATCGAAAACAAAGGACTGAGGATTTTTTCTTATTTTCTTTCTCTTTTAATTATCAGCATGCATCAAATTTTTAGAGGTTATTCGATTACCACGCTGACCTTATAAAAGGGGGCCATGTTTGTTGTCTGACCCATTTACTTCATGTATACGCATATAACACACACTTTGTTGAATATACACTAAACGATTGTGACAGAGGAATCAATTGCTCGGAATGAACGATTTATCTCATTATCTTATCACAAAGGTTCCTTACAGATATAACTAAGAAATTGTTATTCATCATACTTACCAGTTGTCTAGTTTAGTTTACCACATACGTTTTACATCGATTGTGAAGAAAGCTCACAGCTTGTTCAGAGCCACTCTCGAGGACTGCTTCCTGGATACTAAACCAGTACTCGCGCCGATTTGTGGGTTAGTCCCGGAACCTTTCACCTTGCCTAATGGGGATTTGAGCCCGGGACCCTTGGTACAAGAGACCGACGCTCTACCTATGCACCACTGTCGCCAGTTGTCGTCAGTTGCTGTTTTCAATTCCGACCACTCATACAACCGCAGAAGGGATTGGGTTAATTACGCGACCATACACAATGCTTTATGTGGGAACACAATGATGGATCAATTACACTACTCCGGATAGAATTATTTATTTTCTTTTTATTGAAGAAATTAGATTCTAGCAATTGTTCGGAGACGACGCTTTCCGATTCGAGCAAAGGCTGCCAATATAATCATTATTCGAGTTTAACCCATTACCAAACAATAATGAAATGTTACCACTTTGTTGCAGACGGCTCTGGAAAACAAGCAATTTCTCCCTTTTCCACAATGTTTTCTACCCTATCAGAAGATTATTTTCCAATTGGAATCCATCTTAAAATGTGGTCTGCAAACTCTTCAGTTTGGGACAGTGGCTTATTCAATCGTATCTACTCGGCAATCCCCGTTACAAGTCGGAAGATATACCTCGTAGGCAGTACATGAATACACCAGAAATCCTGGGGTAGATCGCCTTATTTCCGGCGGCTAACGCAAAATGCACACAGGCACTAAATATGTATTTAAATACACACAAATTGGTTATTTATCATAATTGAATGGTTTTTTTTAACCTTTTCATTAAAGATGATCATATAAACACATCTTTGTTTCATATTTTGTCAATCGGCTCTTTTCGGCAATCCCCGACTAGTGACGGGGATTGTCGAGTTGATACGATTGGCCCTTCGTTGCTGACCTACTTTCAAAAATGGCAATCGGAACTACTCGGGTATTTCCGTGAGCTGTAAAATACACCTCGGATATTAGTGTAGGGTTACAATTTTTCGGGTAAATCGGCATCCGGCAATTAACACATTTTGTAAGCGTGCAAGCTAAGTAGTTCAATGTGTATGGAAGGGTTGGACATCCTTTTGAATAATCTTTTTATCAGTAACTCATACCAAATGGCAAAATTGTGGTTGTGACATGTAAAGTTGTTTCCTCAATCAAATTTAACGACTTTTTAGATTTCACATATAAGATCTATTTTTAAACACGAAAGTGAAGTGACGGCATTCCGCTTGGAACCAATATGGCGTCATCCCTATTATTTCAGAGGTGTTTTCATTTGATAAACCCGATGAGTTCAGATTGCAAAAATGGCTCACTATTACCTCCGAGGTTATCTTAAGAAATGGCCGAGGAGTTCCGAATGTGGCTTATTTTGCGTTTGGTAAAGGGTTAGGTTACATACCTTGACTAGTGATACATATTGCTTGATCCAAGGATTTGTAAATGACCTGCTACCTAGAGGACAGTGGTCGATGGGTAGAGCGCCGGTTTCTGGGCACGAGGGTCGTGGGTTCGAGTCCTGTGAGAAGCGAGATCTGCCTTGCTACCTTTCATTAATCCACATTCGGCGCGAGGAAGCACCCGAAAGCAGAATCGAGATTGATTAATCTAAGTTGTAAGGACTTATATCACAATCGATATGAAATAAATAGGCTTAAACTAAACCTGCTACCATGAGAAATTGTGTCTCTCTGGAAGGTCGAGAGATGCTAGACATGCGTTGTCACCTCGATTTAAGCAGGACATTGTCCATAGCATACAGTCTAACCATTAGTATATTAGTATAATGATATTATCCAGTGTAACATGTATTCAAAAGGTGTATGTGATGACATGCGTTGTCACATCGAAATGAGCAAGACATTGTCCATAACAGACAGTCTAACCATTAGTATATTAGTATAATGATATTATCCAGTGTAACATGTATTCAAAAGGTGTATGTGATGACATGCGTTGTCACATCGAAATGAGCAAGACATTGTCCATAACAGACAGTCTAACCATTAGTATATTAGTATAATGATATTATCCAGTGTAACATGTATTCAAAAGGTGTATGTGATGACATGCGTTGTCACATCGAAATGAGCAAGACATTGTCCATAACAGACAGTCTAACCATTAGTATATTAGTATAATGATATTATCCAGTGTAACATGTATTCAAAAGGTGTATGTGATGACATGCGTTGTCACATCGAAATGAGCAAGACATTGTCCATAACATACTTCCGTTTGTTAGTATATAAGTATGATGATGTTATCCAGTGTAACCTGCAGTCAAACTGTGTATTGTCTTTATTATTTTATACTGGTTTATATACCGGTTTATGTACCGGTTTATGTACCGGTTTATGTACAGGTGTTTCCAAATATCAATCTTCCTCGTGATATGGTAATCTTAATCAGTTTTACCAAGCCATAGACAGTGCATGTTCTTCACTTAATTAACCAAACATGTCTAAATCTATTGAACTAATGAAACCAACAAATAAAAATACACTATTTAAAGTTACAAAATACACAAAGAAATCTGTTTCTTTCACTTAGAAATTCAATTATATGGTTATAATTTTTTTCTTTTGAATTCATCCTTTTGATATGTATCTTTTTTCATACACCATGAAATATAATTGTATCTCATGCTATGATTGTATGATGATGTACTATGTAAAAGTTGTATAATAAAAATCTGTTCTGTTCTTAAAGTTTCATACTGGCATCTCCTTATGGTATACAATTGCTAATAAATGTAGCCTCATTTTCATTATTCGGTGCTGTTGACCAATGTGTCCTTGTGTATTTCTTCACTTAAAACATGATAATGGATGTCGGAATAACCACGAATAAGATTCATCACACGGCCAATGATTATAAAACGGTATTTTGCAGAGTAACCAAAGGTTTTCCTGTTGATGAATACAACTAAGCATCAATAATCATTTAAGCCTCGTTTCAGAGAGTGCATTGTTCTCGAAATGTATTCCGGTGCTGTTAACAAAAACGTCCTCGTCGCATTCGTCCTTCAAAACATGATAATGTATATCGGAATAACTTCGAATTGAATAAAAAAAACTGTGTAAATATCTTCACACGACCAATGATTATATATACGGTATTTCGCAGAATTTGCAATGTTTTCCTGTTGATAATTGCAACGAATGATCAATTTAGCCTCGTTTCAGACAGTTCATTGTCCTCAACATGTTATTCGGTGCTGTTCACCAATGTGTCTTCGTGTGGTTCTTCACTTATGATTATAATAATGGATGTCGGAATAACCTCGAATCGAATAAAGAACTGTGTAAGATTCTTCACACAACCAAGGCTTATTTAAAGGCATTTCAAAGAGTTTGCAAAGTTTTTTGTTGAAACATGTAATTGCAGGATAGTATCAATAATCAGTGTAGCCTCGTTTCAGACAGTGCATCATTCTCAACATGTTATCCGACGCGTTTGACCAAAATGTTCTTATGGCATTCGTCCTTTTAAACAAGGAATGACCGTGAATCTAATAACCAACTGGCTGTTATTATTTATCATTTTTTTTTAATTTTTGAGACGACGGTAACATGTTATGAAAAGTAATTGTAAATATGTCTTTTGTAAATGACTAGTATAGAAGCTTTACTAGACCATGCCAATAAATTCGTCTATGTCTAAGTCCATGTGTAAATGTCCCCACACAGCCAATGATTGTTGAACGGAATTTAACAGAGCTTACGAAGTTTTCCTGTTGATAATAACAACTCAGTATCCGTACTTTACTTCCATATGGGGACAAAACGGATTTAAATGCCTTCTCAGTAGATACTGCAATTTTTGAGTTTCGGCTACTTTGTTTGACACAACAATAGTGCGGCCCTATGAAAGAAGATTTAAAGTTTTAGTTTTAATGATTTAGTTTTCTGTAACTTAATATACATTCTATGTCATTTAAGTCTTAGAAGCAATTTCATCTTAAGAAAGATGAAACTCTTAATCCGCTTGAACTTTCTTTCAACAGCACTATTCGGTGTATTGATTTAATATTAATTAAGACAAAGGTTTCTTTCGTAGTCTTGTGTCAGATAATTCATTATACTAAGAGATTTACATTGAAACTACTTTAATCATGATCCGAGGTAAGCAAAATCAATATCTATTGACTTTAAAACGATCACACTTATAGCTGTTTAACCCTTTACCAAACGCAAAGTTCTCGACTTTAACCAGTTTGTTGCAGACGACTCTGGCAAACATTGGGGGAAAAGAGAAATTGCTCTTAAATTGCTCCTTTTCCCAGAATGTTTTCTGCCTTATCAGAATATTATATTTCAATTTCATCACATTTTGAATGTCATCTGCAAACTCTGCAAAGTCAGAATTTGGCGTTTGGTAAAGGGTTAAGGTGCGACAAATCGAAATGAAGTAGAATGAGGAGTCATTTTCCATATCAATGACAACAAAATGCTACTAATAGTTTTACTGTATCGGTTTTCGTTTTTCTTTTATTTTCATTCTGATGAAAAACAGATTACTTTTTTATTACTTTTTTATTTCTTTTTTATTTAAGACTTACCACATGATACACGGTAAAGAGCTTTATATAACAATACAGCGCGGTTTTATAATGAATGAACGAGCAATGTTCTATACTACTCTTCAAGAAATTCAAAGGAATCATCACTCCCATTATTTGCCCTTATAAAATAACCCTCTTTGAATTAAGAGACAACGTGGATTTATTAGTTTAAATCAAACAAGATCATTGATACGCTACTTTATAATGCTGGGTAATTTTCTGACAATAGATTTGTGTGTCGTCTGCTCTTTAAAACCTAACTTATCTGCTCAATTTTGACGAGAAAAGATACTTAGGGTAGCAAACAGGTTAGATCATAGGCCAGCCGCCAACTTTCTTGACGGCTGTTAGACACAGCATAAAATCCAAATTCGCGTATCTCCACCTAAGATTTGCAAGATTCCATCTTTTTCAATATTTTTCCATATATCTGTCTTTCCATTTGAATGAGCACAGTACTAGTTGTGTATGATTTAAAAAGGAACGTGTCTCTATGTAATAATTGCTCCTACAGGGCAAGATTCCAACATTATAAACCATGTTTTTCATAGTCTAACGCAAGTCTTAACCATTTACCTCTTAACTACCCTGACTAAAAACGCTCAAATCTCACCAGATGATTTACGTCCCTAATACAAACGATGATAACGATTCCGATTTTGTAATTGTCGACTGCAATTGTTTTCCGTTTGGTAAAGTCATGTTTCCAATAAAATGGAATTGGTAACGATGGTTGAAGGTGTTGGAGAAGAAATGAATAAACAATGTACTATCAAATCTTTTCTCTTTACTATATTTCAGATTCCGGTTTATTGAACAGTTACCCAGACTCAGTCAACTACGTCAATAAAAGATCGCATTTTGGTGAGTAATCTAAACCCCATTTTTCCAATTCGATGTTACATCACATGACGTATTTAGAAACCAATTTGACAAAATGATGAATTGCTCATAATGAACAATTCATCATTTTGTTATGCTAGTTTTCATAATACCATATAGTAAGTGTAAGTCATATTTCATTTTATATTTCATTCTGCTTTATATTCTGTTGAACATGTTGCATGTTCTTTATTTGGGAATTAGTTAGACTTCTTTCATTCATATAGAACCCTTCTTAGCGCTGATGAGAAATATTCAAAACAACATAAGCAGTCGTATTATTAAAAAGCAAAACTGTCTAGTTCTGGAACTAAAGCGTTAATCAAGTAATATGAATGCTGTCTGTTACTGCTTTGAGTTTTACCAGTCACCACGTTCATATAATGAAGCTGTTACACTTGTACACACGTCCCGTATAGGTATTGGAAGAGAAAGAGGTCATTTTTTTTATTTCCATCATAAATTTCGCATTGAAAGAACATTGCTCTTTCTGGAATCAGTTAAAAAATGCTACATGATGACTCTGTCTCTGCGAATAAACAATGCTGTATTGTTGGCGGTAATGTCAGGTGGGATGACCAACATGCTCTTAATTTGTTTGAATAAATTAAACAACACCATTCCTTTTGTCAAATCAAAATATTTCAACGTTGCTGCATGATGTCAACGGACTACTATCAAAAGCGCAATAAAGGCACAAATCAAACTCTATCCTTTCATGATTTCATTTAACGTCGCTATCCAATCGATTTTGCGCACAAAGAATTAGTTTAGCAATGAGACTCATTCTAAATCTGAGAGAATTCGATATTGAGCGACAAACCTTCAGCATTTTTAAGACGTTGATTGGAGTTATTTCACATCGACAGTCATACAGATTTGAAGGTGTTGTTGAATGTTTTGTATATGCTATCATGCGCCTTTTATAGAACGCACGTCATGCTTTAAAGATTAAATTCTTAGTAACTGATAAACTCGTCTGCTAATGCAATAAAACAGATATGTTAGTTCGAAATTCGACTTAAGATGTAATTTTTTGTAACTTTTCGTAAAACTTCCCTCGTGTGTTGTTCTGTTTTGCGAAGTATAAAGCAAACAAGAATCAAAGTGAGAATATTGGTGTCACTTCCAACAACCAATAGCTTGTCTCAAAACGGTTGATTTGAATTATCTGATAAGTTTTGTCTGAATCGTTTGATATACCCAAACTACGCTCTCATCATTCCGTATGAGACTGTCGGTCGTTAAGTTCGGTCGTATGATTCAAGAATAAGAACACACATTTACACGTTATCAAAACTAACACATTGTCTTACTAAGATTGCCAAAGGGAAGAGTTTTGGGAACTCATGATGAATCGCAGTTTCATTGCTCTTTAAGTATAGTAAGAGGGTATGCGACTGCGTTATTAGCGCTGTGAATAAAGTGTTTTTCTAAATGAGATTTTCTGGGCTGTCTTTATCGGGAATAATCAGGACATGCTGATCAATCAATTGAATGTTTGGGTAATCGAGTTTGTCATGATTGGAAATTACAACAAATCCCATTTCTGTTGTCCTTTAACGCAATTACAGCTTAACCAATCCCTTGAGTCATCGAGACGTTTTTGACAAAGATATCTAATGCAAGGGATGTTGTCTACTAATGAGTTCAAAAAGCCTTCCTTGTATCCCTTTCTTACGACATTTTGACCGAGACTAGACCCGATATTTCATGATTTTGGGCCAGAGATGGACCACATTCTCGAGTAATTATTGACCTAGATACAGGGTGGTTGTAGATACTCAGTCTCAAATACGGAATTATGTTAGAACGATTCATGTCGGAAGTCATATGCCTAGAATGGGTCAGATATAAGGCAGAATGCAGAAGGCAAAAAGAAATTTTGGTTACCTCTATAAACTTCGTTAGGTAATGAACGTCCGTAATATTGCAAGGAATAGACATAGATAAATGTAGTCAAGTACCTACAGTACTAGGTCACCGGCCTATTATACAGATTTACACATTGTACATATGTTCAAAAGAGAGTGAGTAAATGCACAGACACATATGAATATACAAAATTAAACACTTCTTGTAGAAATTGCGTTATAAGTTGGAAAGAATACACACAACAAAAATAACCTTGTGAATAACGTTTATCTCAAGAGAAACATCTTAAACTGCCCTTTTACGACATTACATTACGAACTCTTCGAACGAGGGCGATATAATAGAATTCCAAGAAGAGAAAGATACTGTAAAATTTGTAAAAATAATTATATCGAAAACGAATATCATTTCCTTCTTATTTGCCCAGCGTAAAATGATCTGAGAAAACAATATTTGAACTCATATTATTATACCTGGCCAACTATTCAAAAGTTTTCTAAGCTTATGATGACACAAAATAAAAGAGAAATACTATTTTTAAGTAAGTTCATTTTTCATGCAGGCACATTTAGATTGTCTATCATTAATTGAGGTCTATACTCATATTTATGTATGTATTCACTTGCATAGCTTCTCGCCAACACTATTATCATGTTCTTCCATTGATTTACTTATTGTTTTTGTAAAAATTACTCTGTGCTTTATACTGAATAAACTTAATTGAATTGAATTGAATTGACTATAAGAATAAAACAGGAGCATTGATATGATTTAACACCAACATGTCTTCTAAAATACACATTTTGATTAGATACAAAACTATCAAAAAACGTCCTGTCCAACTACCATTGTATTTTCATAGCAACAGTGACGTTATGGAAAATAACATATCAGACTAATTACGCAAATGACGCAAAATCCCATGTTCTTGATCTTGTCCTCAACACCTCTCGTTTTTATTTATCTATTTTAAATTCACGGAATTTACAAAAATAGATTCTTAATAACACTTCAAACTGTCATGTGAGAGTTTGTGGTAAGGAACGCCTTCATTAAACACACATTCTATTTTCGCAACTGTTTATTTGAGTGGCTTTTACACTTTTATATCCTCCATTGAAAGAAACGAGGTCCAATATTATTCTATACAGATACAATCAATCAGTCTCGTCTACGGTTGTTATGATTATTTCTCGTCAAAGCAATTTTTAATTTTAACCGTTTCATTACTATCACTTTTTATAAATACCTTTAACCCATTACCAAACAAAAGCGACATATGACAAGTCTGTTGCAGACGACTCTGGAAAGCATTGTAGGAAAAGGAGGAATTGCTCCTTTTTCCACAATATTTTCTTCCCTATCAGAATATTATTTTTCAATTTTATCGCATCTTTTAAATGTCGTTTGGTAATGGGTTATGACGATATTATTTACTCTATTTCTTGTATTCGGCATTTGCTTTCAATTTGAACCGGTCACAGATTCTGGGAAGTGGAAACAAGATGCACGTTTGTACGACCGCACGAAGCTTTGAGATCCTTTGGGATTCTCTGTTTATTTCTGGAGCAATTCGTAATCAAAACAGATGTGGCTGAAGTAATAATAGTAATTCAATATGTACAGTTTGCATCGAAATAACATCACATGGAATAATATAATAATCGAGTTCGGAAAACAGACTCAGTGATTAATTTCTCCTCAAAACTTCTGACCTTTGTAAACACAACGTGTGAAGTCATTCCAAAATGATAAATACTTAACCATTCACTTGGAGGATTTCGGAGAGGTGCCCCAATGTGATGTTACGTCGCAACATTGCTTTTCCCAATGTTTAGATAACACGGGTCGATGTTTTGAACGCTCACAAATACATTTTTATGAAAGAGAGTATTTAAGCTTTCAAAATGATGATATGAAAGTCTTAGCATAGAATGGTTATATCGCTCAATGTCTGTCAAATACAAAAGGTATTCATTTTACATGGGAAAGCGGATAGGAAAATTGTCCTTGCTTTTTACTGGTTTTATTAATTCAAAATTTGATATTCTATTTAATAATAATAATAATAATAATAAAGACTTTATTTAACGAGGAAACTCATTTGACAATTTAAACTGACAATCTTCCATAAGATCCTCAACAATGAACAAGTGAACAATAAAACTAAAAGACTAAGGACAATTAAGGTAGTTTGGCCCATATGTCGTCTGACAGTGAGGTATCAATATGTCTGAGAAAGTATAATGAGCAGTGAGGAACAAATGATCTTAAAACTAAATGAAAGACGAAGACAACTTATCAAGCAAATCAATACTTGTCAAACACATTTGATACCCCGCTAAGACACCACAAGTGCCAGAATACCGTGTAAGAACATACTATTCAAAGACATCGGCTTTCTTTAAATGAAAGACCCCCCTCCCCCAACACAATATGTATACATGTATATAAATTTACGAACATTAACTGGTGGATTCCACAATGGGACTGTTCGTTTATCATGTAACAGCCGTAGTTGTTTCAAAATAGGACGGCTTCACAAAACGTAAGTATAAAGATTTGAATTGTTGGACAGAGGAAGAGTTTTGTATATAATGAGGAATAGAATTCCATATTGAAGTACCAGAGAAAACAAAAGTGTGTCGAAATAACTCCGAATTTGGTTTTGGGCTATATAATTGATAAGTAGTCGACGAGCGTAGCAGTCGTGAATGTATGTCTGCAGTGAATGTAAACGCAGTTTTTAAATAATCAGGCCCATTTCCTCTTAGAGTTTTGTACATTTGAATGGCCTTCTGAAAAATTACACGCTCTTGAAACGTCATCCATTTAAGTTTTGCAAATAAAATAGCAGAGGGAGTAGAAAAATCACTATCAAGAATTACCCTTGCTGCTCTTTTCTGGAATCTTACAAGTTTATCTTCCAGACTGCTAGTACAATTCCCCCATATAACACAGCAAAAGTCAAAATGTGGGAGAATGTATGCGTTATAAAAGCGTTTCCGAGTTTCAAACGAAAGGAAATATTTAATTCTAGACAAAAGGTACAAATAGGAATTACACTTCTTTATCACGTTATTGATATGATCTGTCCATGATAGGCTATCATTAATTGTGATGCCTAGTAGCTTTGCTGAGGAAGAAACTTCAATAGAATTATCATTTAAAGGAATGCTGAGATTTGAGTTAACAATTTGGTGTTTATTACGTTTACTTGTAATATATAAAACCTTGGATTTATCAGCATTAATTGACATTTGGTTTATTTTACACCAGTTTTCAACATTTAATATATCTCTGGTAAGTGAAGATATGACATGATCTAAAGACTTGCTATGAGTTGATATGGTGGTGTCATCAGCAAATATGTCGGCAATTGAATGTGAAAGAGATAGGGGTAAGTCATTGATATATATCAAAAATAGTAGAGGGCCGAGAACTGAGCCCTGTGGAACACCAGCTGAAACCTTTCCAGGACAAGAATATTTACCGGATATAAAAGTTTTTTGGGTTCTATACTCTAGATATGACTTGAACCAATTCAATGCGGAAAAATGCAAACCATACAGTGATAGCTTCTGTAACATAATATCGTGATTTACTAAGTCAAAGGCTTTACTCAAATCAATGAGCAATGTTCCGACTATTTCGTTATTGTCTATAGCTGAAATCCAGTCATCAAGAATCTTTATCAAAGCTGTTTGACAAGAGTGAGCTTCACGAAAGCCTGATTGTCTGTCATACAAAAGTTTGTTATCGGACAGATAAGATTTTAACCATTTGCTAACATGTCTTTCAAGTATTAATGAAACTACTGGTAAAATAGAAATGGGTCTATAGTTAGATTTATCATGCCTATCGCCCTTTTTGAAAATCGGAATGACTTTTGCTGTTTTGAAGGCTAAAGGGAATCTATTTGATTTTATACTACAATTAAAAACAGATGTTAAAGCTGGTGCTATTACTGATGCTGATAACTTTAGGTATTTGGCATTAATATTATCAGTACCTGTAGATTTGGTGGGGTCAAGGGATTTTAATTGAGTTTCGACAAAATCACTAGACAATGGAGGAATGGTAAATTCGTCAGACATAGTCAACTTAGATGTGTTCAAGGTTTTTAGGGTATCATGCGGTTTGTAAACTATAGATCCATCAATAGGAACAGTCTTATGGATGTTACAAAAATGTTCATTAAATAAATGTGCAACCGAAGATGGATCTGATACGAAATTACCTTCATCGTTATTAAGACACGGCGTTTGAGTTTTAGATCTTTCTAAACCTGACAATTCACGGAGACCTTTCCATAACAGTTTAGGATTGTGTTTATTCGAGTTTATTTGCTCATTATAATGGTTGTATTTTGCCTTACAGACAAGCGATTTTACTTTTGATCTGAGCAATTTGTAATGAAATTGGTCTTGTATTTTGTGGTAGTAATTTCTTTGTCTAATAGCAAAAAGTATATCAGAAGTAAACCAATCTGGCTTTAAATCTTGAAACGGAGATGAATAGTGGTTTCGTTCAACATTAACGCAATAATGGACTTTACACGAAATTAAATGCCATACTTGGTCATTTGGGTGCGTAATATCGCCAAATAAAGACAAAAATGTGCTTTACACCTGATGTTAAATTGCATTCATATAATGTTTTCATGCAGCGCAAAGCGTACAGTCTTAGACTACGTTTATTCACGTACTCATGTTTGGACATTTGTTTTTGCTGCACGTTTAATTTTTAGTTCAAACATATTTGATTGTAAACTATATTTACCATTCAGTTGGGACTGAAGCTATGGACATAAAAAAGTCCCTCGCTCGAGAAATATAATAACATGACCCGCAATTCAATACAAATAAAATATGTATGAAATAATTGTAAATTCACCGATAGAGAGAGGGGGACGCATATAGATGGAGATATATAGAGATGCAGATTGAATAAGGAGAAAGACAGAGTGGATTGAGCTGCACATAAATGGACCAGAGACGATTAACCACCAATCAAACTGTTTGCTTCCTTTTATATAAGTATGAACATGAGTAAATGCCACTATATGTTCATCAAAAGTAAGGAAATAGTTTCTAAATAACAAATCAGATATAACACACAAAACATGCACAGTTGATTCGCCATTATCTGTCAAGACTATTGTATTTGAGACACGTAATTTTCCAAATGTTTCACTTGTACCTTTTATAGCATCATGTTGCCTTTGTATTTTTGACATGATGAGAAACTGTAACATTTTAAGTCAATTAGATATCTTGAATCTTAAATCATACATTGAATTTAAAACTTTCTAACTGCTAGATATTGACTAGGTCAGTAATTACCCCATCTGAAAGGCCGATAATTTTAGTTTTGCTGTAAGCAGTTCACTTTCGACTGGGAATCATCAGCACCTCTCTTCCGTGATAATAATATGATAAGAAGAAGTTACTATTCTATAGAATAGAAAGTAGTTTCAGGAATTGTATTAAGTTTATCTAAGTCGTCACTCTCATCCTGTATGTCTATCAAATTTTGCTTTTTATGCATATATATAAGTTGTAAATGTACATGTCATTTTCATAGCATGCATGTAAAAATATAAATGTAATAACTATGAGCCTATGTGCTTAATGTTGAAATAAAATTATGTTATGTTATGTTATGTTATGATAATGAGACTGTCATGAAATTAGAGTTCGGTCAACGGTGTCACTAGAACGATGGGGCCAGTATGTGCTGGTTTCTTCAGAATGTTGGTTAATGTTTTTACCAATTCAAGTGGAGATGTTTTGATTAGAGTTTGTCAATATCGGATAGATTACAAAGAAGGTTTATGTGATCAATGTCAAGAACGATCAAGAAAACAACTCGAGCACGTGTTTTAATTAAATATCATAAACAAAACATTTCCTTCATATATACTCTATTTAACGAATCTGCGGTAAACTATTTAAATAACGATTATACCAAACAAAACACTTGCACAAGATGAGAGTTTTCTCTGTTTGTCTCAATGGTTTAATACCAGTATCACCAACAGTTGTTTGTAATGTCATCGGTATAGCATCGATTTGAGACATGTCATAAAGGTGAAAAATAGCTTTAGGCTAGCAATATACGCATTTGTAAATGATTTATCGTGTTTATTAGTTTGGTATGTTTTTTAAAAACTAAGAAATATTTGTACTTTAGAAATTAAACGCACAGTTCCCCAATTGACCATCTACATTACAACAAAAGTTAAACCGCCCAGTTTGCAGATATTCGACTTTATAACAGTTCTTGATTTAAGCAACACTTTATAAAAATAAAGACATAGATATCTTTTGTGATAAGAGGTAAACACTAGGATATTGCTCGTATCGTACAATGCGTCCCATTGTCTTACATTTGATTCTCAAGTCGTCAACTGAAAGTGTAAAAAAGTACGCATAAAGGAAATGAGTTATAGGGCAGGTAACGTAAAATTAGGGCGAGTGTTTTATCGACTCGTTTTGAAATGTCGAAGGGTAATTGGACATTTGTTGATTCGGGCGTATGAAAATATTATGATTCGATTTATCAGTCTAGCGTGCTCCTCCTCTGCTTGTTTTGTGTATCGATTCATTCGGAATTGAACTCTGATATTTAGATCAAAGCGATGACGTTCTAGATCACTAACAAATGTACGAATCGACTTATCCTGGTGGTCGTATACTGTACGTATTGAATATTATCACGGTGGTGCAACCGTAGAGTTTCTAACTTGCGTGGGGTGGTTAGCGGATTCTAAACCGTGATAGGTCATACCACAACATTCCCAGAAGGAAAAAAAAGGGAAAAAAGCAATAGCAGATCCTTGGTAGAAAAGGCATCTTTCATGTCAGTGGGACAGTACTTAACGGGTTCTAGACAGTGATAGGTCAAGCATACCCCATGAAAGATTAACTCCTGGTAGAGAAAGCCCCATCAACAGCAGAGGGAAAATACAGACGACTGAAACACGGAAAACCAGAAAAACGAATAATTTGAATACCATTTGGCTCATGGATATGTCAATGGCCTTCATGAATTAACTTTAAATTATTTAAATGGCGGAAACCATAATACATTTTATATTTTTTGACAAGTTGCAATATTTTTTGGAAAAAAATCAGCATACTGCAAAACGTTCGAAAAAAAAAACACTTATAAATTGTTTACTACTCGGTAAGAAGAAATGAACGTTGTGTTACATTTAAATTTGTAAATACTTATTGTTTGGTTCTCTTTTTCAGCCCAGAAGCGAGCCACCCTAGACCAGTTATTACAGCGTCTGGTCGCTATGTACGGTAACCGAGACATCCAGTACTCCGGTCGACCTTCACACGTCAGATTCGCGCTCGGTGGACGTAGACGATGACGTCATCACAACAACCTCGATCTCGATACACTTTCAAAACTGTCAAAACTTTGATCTGTTTCATTTCTTCTTCTATTCATAAGCAAACTCCTACAAACCGGTCAATGCAGCGTTTCAATACATTATCCACGGTTATCATATATACGTCACGTTACGGTATGAAATCGTACGCTAATTGTGACACGGAATGCAAAAATACCATGCCGACGAAAAAACAACGCCGACGGAAAAACAAGAGCTGGAAGGTTATTTTATTGCTAGTCTCGGATTAGACATAGAAACGTTTGTGTTTGTAACTTATCTATAATCAGATTATATGTCTTAGGACAATGATACTTTGAAAATAACAACGCTAAATGATTTAGAAAAAAGGAAATAAAGCTGGTAAAAGACTCGGTTTCGTTCGGAAATGGCCTCAAACTTAGCCCGATGATTAACATGATGGCAGTGGTCAATGTAATGAAGTGGAAGTGACCGCTGTAAGGAGGTTGTTTCATAAAGATTTATACTCCATTTTGTTTGTTAAGACTTTACTATTTATTTCAATATATTTGGTATGTTAACATGGTCAATAAAGCCCTCACCCTCGACGAAGTTTTTGTATATTTGTTCCACACCATTTCGGACGTATATACAACCAATCGAAAATCCTCGGGTGTTTCCGTGTTCTGAGTATTACACCTCGTACATAAGTGTAGGGTTACACAGTTTTGTCTTTATTTGTCCAGGCGAATAACACACGTTTCCTGGAAGCGTCCACGTTAAGTAGTTCAATGTATATATAGAAGTGTTGAACATCATTTTTAAACGTCTTTGGTCGGTAATTCATACGTAGTACTGGAAATATAATTTGTGATTTATCTTCGTTTCCTTAATTAAATTGGATGACTGTTTAACTATTGCATTTCTCTTTTTCATTTGAAAACGAAAGTCAACCGAAAGTAGCCTTGGAAGAAGCAATACGGCGGCTTTCATATCATGTCAGAGGTGATGTGATTGGATAAACACGATGTGTTAAGATTGGTATAAAACCTAATTGGGAGTCATTTGGACACATAAATACCACAATGAGCGATGTAACCTTCTAGACACGAGGGATGTGGGTTCGAATTCCGTGAATAGCAGAGTTCATTTTGTGACCTTTCATCAATTTACATTCTTCTCGAATTTTTTTTTTTATATGTTTCCTTGAAGGAGAATCGAGGGTTTTGATAGAAGTTGTAAGAATTTGCCTTAAATAGATAAAGAGTGAATAAAGTTTAATGTTCTTTCAAAGGTAGTGGGTCCTTGAATAAGGATGACTAAGTATTAACGAGTTTCGCTCACATGTCTTTAGATGGTGTTATTTAAAGATTCAAAATAAGTGTCGATCATTTAAATATTTCCATCATATTGACGAATGGGATTCATTATAAAGAATCGCAAGTATAAGCTTTTTTTTAGCATGACAGAGGGCACTTTTGTCTATTTAATCCTTATTTCAAAATGCCCCGGTTTGACCCTAAATTTATATTGTACTGTTAAATGTTCTAAGAGGCTCGCATTAAAGCTATTTTATGTAGACATTATTTGGGACTTTGTCTTTTGTCGGCAGTTATCTATCGAAATGTTGTTTAGTTATTGCAAAACATTTTTCGCAAATCTATGTCCACAAAGCGACCTTAACGCCTAAAATGCTTTGTAATTTTCAAAAATAGAATTTTGTCAACTGCTTTCCAAAAACTTGAATATCTGCTTGATTTAGGGAGAAATGAAACTTAGAGAAGCAAACATGTTGGATCACAGATCAATAGCCAATTATTTGGCGGCTTGCCTCGATCCAACCTGTTTGCATAATCATGAAGTCGGTTCAAGTACTATAAGGGTTAAAGATATTGGTCTCGATTGAATCCCACTTTCAGTTATTCCCTACACAACCTTCATATTCACATCACCAGTATGTCCTTTTTTACGCGATGCAGTTTTAAGCATAGATTTATGGCATGTCAAAATGGCTTTACACCCACGAGGACTTAATCAACGATGCAGGTATAACCATAAATCACACAAAACCAAAATCTTAACGATCAATTTCTCCTTTCCCCATAAATTTTTCTGCCCAATCAGATGGTTAGTTATCAATTTCACCACATTTTGAAATGTCGTCTACAAACTCTTTCAATTTGGGACAGTCGAAAGTTTGCCGTTTGGTAAAAGGTTAAACCGTCAAAACCAGGATTCGAATCCATTCGTGATGATTTTAGTTGCATTGAAGTTTGCAAAAACTAGCTAAAACTTCCTTCAAAGATTATTTTATGGAGATCACAAAACCGCTGCAACGATTAGAATCTAAATACATATTAATTCACTTTATATAGTTATTTAAAAACATAAACTCTGGTTTAAATGGATCTTCCGCATTGTATATTAAACAACAATTTAGCTGTTAATATTTTTTTTTACTTAATTAAGTTTTAACTCACAACATTGCTCAAACTATTTATCAAGCAGCTTTAAGTGGTAAATCTAACGTCCCATCGTGTTTACGAGAATTATAACCCGTTGAATTTGAAAGCTACAGCAAACGCTATTTATTGAGTTCATGAAAAAAGAAACCTCCGTGGTGATATTGATTGGAAACCAATGTGACAAAAGGAGAAATAATAAAAACTTATTTTTGACAATTTCGTTTCACAATGTTTATGTTAACACTGCATCTGAATGGGTATATGCGGATAAAAATGGATGTTAACATGGTGGAAAAAGTCCTTATAAGTACGCAATGCTTTTATATAATGCATAATTTATTGTCTATCCTTTTATGAGACTTTACGCCGCTTAATTAACTATTACGTTGTATTACATCTACCGTAATTTGGGAACTTATCCCCGGTTTATCTACCAGTACTAATATAGCAAATAGTGTCTTGCCTAGGTACACTTGTTAGCGAACATTTCATCGCTATCGTGGATCGAATCGAGGAAGACAAATCTGTTTTATTGACCTTCACTCTACAATTCTTGTCGACAATTTGTTGGTTTGCTTTTATTTTTCAAGATTATTCAGTTATATTGAAAAGCCCGGATCATAATTTGATGAAAACTGACCCAAGCTTAATGGCACACAAGGGCCGTTTAAGGTAGAATACATACAATCAGACATTTCGGTCATTCGCATTCAACTGAATAGTTCCGGCCCAGACCGATTGGCGAAGTAAATTGATGACAGAAAGAGATTCAAAATGACGGATTATTGGTGATTTACCGTAACCCTTTACCAGACGCCAAACTTTCGACTGTAACAAATTGAGAGGTTTGCAGACGATATTTCAAAAATTGTTGGAATTGAAATATAATCTTCTGATAAGGCAGAAAACATTGTTTGCGATCGAGAAATTGCTCGGTATTTTCCCACAATGTTTTCCAGGGCCGTCTGTAACAAACTGGTCAAATGACGTTATTGTTTGTTAATGGATTAAGCCTGGGTGAATCATCAGTTCCATAAGTTAACCAATAATTTAACTCTCATGAAACTTTAAATATGTCACTACCGAAATGTTATCCCATCGGTAGAGGGGCCATGCAAGTTAAAGTTCTGAACTCTTGCACTTGGCAACGGAAGTCCCTCCTTTCAAGAAAATAGGCTATGTTTGTACTGTACCAAGGAAACAGTCACCGGGAGAGGCTTTGAACGCTTTAAGATTTCTTTACAATCGATGTTAAACAAATAATGTAAAATATGATAGCTAAGGACAAGGCTGGATACTCACGACACATCCTAAGTCGAGAAATGATAAACATGTATTCTAAAGTCAACGTCAATCCGTTACCATCTTACGACTAACGAAACACAACCTTCCCTATGGATGACCGAAATCCCTGGCTATTCTCCAACCGACTCTTCCAGAAACAGAGAAATGGGTATCCTAGATGTTTAAGTAAACGTTTAAACAACGCCTAAATACTGATGTACTTTAACCTATTACCAAAGAATAACGTCTTTTGACCGCTTTATTTCAGACGACTCTGGAAACATTGTGGGAAAAGGAGAAATTGCTCAAGACGAGCAATTTCCTCTTAACCCCACACTATTTCCTACTCTTTCAGAAGATTTTTTTCCAATTTCATCACATTTTGAAATGTCGCCTTCAAACCCTTTCAATTTGGAACGGTCGGGAATTTGGCATTTGGTAAAAGGATTAAGCCGGAGTGTCTGTATTTAAAATAACTTTACAAACATGGCGATTGTCTAGACGCCATTAAAGATCAATTTCAGTTGTTTGTTAACAAATACCCATCAAATAAAGGCGTGACGCTGCGTAGTTGAGGGGAAATCAACCCTATCGAGATACATTTTAACCCTATCATAATACATATTTTTTGTATTCAACCAAATTGAAAGCCTCAAGAATACAAAAATGAAAAATAAAGTAGAACAAATCATATTTCCAATGTGGTATTTGGTTATGTGGATTTTGCCATTTTATCTCAATCGTTTCCTAAATATTGTACGGATCATTTGAACAAATAAGGGTACAATAAAACAACAACAAATACACGAGTTTACTTAGCAGTGATAAGCACCAATTCTTATTATATAAACGACGCATTCTAGACAAAACAAACAGACAAAACAATGTTTCATTTCAATTAAGATGTTAACGCCTTACGTCACATTTTTTGCGTCTTGCAGCAGACGACTGTCAAAAAGCATTGTGGCAAAGGAGAAATTGCTTGCTATACCGCTTGTTCAATCTATTGACATATCACAGCATCAGAACTGAAAGGTATTTTCACTTGTTTACAAAGTTTTTCTAAAGTTGTCCGCTTCAAGTAAAAGTTTTTGTATGCAGGAGGTAAAGAGTAAAGACTGGCGAATATATAGTAAACGCCAAATTTTCGACTGTCCCTTAATTGCAGACAACATCTCACAATGTTATGAAATAGGAAAATTATCTTATGATAGGGTAGAAAATATTGTGGCGAAAGGAGAAATTGCTTGTCAAGAGCACATTCTTCCTTTCCCACAATATTTTCCATAGTCGTCTGCAACAAACAGCTAAAATGATGTTATTGTTTGGTAAAGGGTTATGTCGAAGGATGCAGCTACAGGGCCTGTCTAACAATGGTTCGTACGAAAGACTTACTTCAAATGTGGATTTACATGAGCTTAGTGAACAACATTTCGTAATTGGATAGAACACTTCCAGTTATACAAATGTATTGGCAGTATATGGTAACATGAAGAGCCAAATTTGTGGGCGACCATGGTGCAGTGGAAGAGCGTCGACCTCCTCTACCTAGGGTCCCGGGTTCGAACATCTGTTAGGCGAGGTGATTATTACCGCGAATAACCCATAAATCGGCGCGAGTGTTTGGGTGGTATCCAACAACTCGTCGAGAGTGAATGTGTATAAGCTTCAAGCTCTCGCAACAATCGTTGTGAAATGAATAAGTTTAAACTAAGTGCCAAATATATACTCTAAATCTGTTACTTTATTTGTTCAAAGCCTATGGGATCACTTCATTTTATAGTTTGTGTTGTTCCAACATACATTTATAAGAAGTAGTCTCTTTATTTTATAGGTTAAAGACAATAAAAAAATGAAATGTTCCTGCATCCAACAAAAATATCAAAAAGAAAACACGGTTCTTCTTTTCATATCATCCGGTTGTGTCTTATTGGCAGACAGATTCATTCCGATAGTAACAGAAGAGCTGACGAATAAAATACATTGACGTTTTCTTTTCTGATATCAAGCTTCCAACAAACTCACGAAACGATTAGCGACTTTACTAGCGCCTTACCCTAATTGATTGTTTCTTTCCACTCAAATTTGAATGAACTTACGCGGACTTGTGGTTAAGGTATTTCATTTAAGATAACAACGCTCCATAACTCATGGGCTCAAACCAGAGTCGGACATCCATTAGGGTAGTTGTCTGGCTGAATTACGATGCCAAGGATTCTACCTGACTTGACAAGATGTAAAGCTTTAACAAAACATTTTTGTTCTTTCATATCCCATCTAGAACGTCTTATTTATTTCCTTTCAACGATACATACTATACGCATGTTCTACACCATTTTACAAGGAATTGTTGTTTTGTCTCAGACACAACATATGAGTAAGTTATATAAGTATGTTATATAAGTACGTTATATAAGTAAGATAGTATGCTATCACAAGGATAACGAACTTCATTAAAGAAAAATAATCATCATTTCACATTTCTTATTTTCCATGTCATAATGATGTGTATGACCCTGGTTGATATTATTTTGAATATATAAATCACCCTATATATACATTTTAGACTGAGAATATTGCTGGCCAGCATTTAGTTACAAACACTTCGTCACGTAAGAGTCGCGTATCGCAAAACATCGTAAATACTTTTGTACTCCATCCGCAAGATTGATTTAAAAAATGGTAGCTACAGCAGACAACAAACTAAAGCGAGAAGAAAACATACTTTCTTCATCATATTGGATAAACACCATTGTAATGATCTTTTTTTTGCCCATTTGCAATAATGACTTCTAAGGGTTTATGTAGCAGATGGGATAAATGGAGATAATTATTGAGTAAGATTAAGTTAAATCATCAAAACAACAATACAGAAGAAACGCTAAAAAACAACAACAGCAACAATAAAAACAACAAAAGAAAACGACGTAGCTTTAGCATTACATTGAATTTCACGTACTCAAAAGTTTCACACCTTTTTCTAAACTTAGTTCTCTGTATCTTTATACTAACTAATATACATGTCAGCTTGTTTATAATGATCAATAAGAAGTATGAAAATAAGTATTTGTCATAATGAAGTGTCGTTATATGCCCTAGCGACACAGATGGACCGTATGTTATTCTAAGTTTCCTACTAATTACCATATAATGATATTTTATTTCGAGTCCAGTTAGAATTAAAAAGCATTACAAGACATTTTGATTTAACCCTTTACCAAACGTTAACTTTCCGAGTGTCCCGGATTGAAAGAACTTTTCAAAAAGTGAGGAAATTGAAAAAAGTCTTCTAATAGGACAGAAAACATTGTGGAAAAAGAAGAAATTGCTCGATTAGAGCAATTTCTCCTTTTCCTACACAGTTTTCCAGAGTCATTTGCAACAAACTGGTGAGATGTTGTTATTGTTTGGTAATGGGCTAACCCATTCCTCCGTATGGGAGCTTGTAACTAGTTCAAACAGAAAGAAACATCAAAATAGAAATAAAAATAAGAATAAGAATAAGATTAATATAAAGCAGCAATGAATTGTGACAAAGAGATTCATCCTCATTAGAATGAAGTTATCATTTTGTCAAACTGGTTTTAGAATAGATGCGTCAAAGTATTGGGGTATTATGAAGAAAGGGGGTTTATGTATAAGTAATGGCTCGGTGGGATTATTTCCTTTGTTTTGCCTATTTTGTTTTTTCCAACATGTATTTTCTACTGTCATGGACTGAAAAACTAAAACACATGTATGCATTCCATTTTCAGTTGGCAGAGAGAGAAACTGACAATCATGGAATAGATATCCCCGTTGTAAAATTTTCTTGAAATTTAAAAACATAATCATGACTAATTCTAACAGGAAATGCCTACCATTATGTGCAACTGAGTTCGTCATTATTCTAACAAAACGCAAACAGAAGGGTCTAACCATTACAGAATAGACTGTCGTCGGTTGTATATTCCTTGAAAATGAAGCCCCATAAAAGGTCACATTCTTTTGAGAAATCAGTGACATTAAGATCGAAAGAGAAATTCACTGTGTTATCGAAAGGTCATATGATTCAAGAATGATTCATCATCTTGCCATTTGATTCTTGTAACACCAATTTATAAAGCACGGGGTGGTCTGATGTAATGTTTCTCTGATAATAACCAATTCCCATGATGTATTTGAGATTTTGTGACGGATGCATTTTACATTTAAAGAAACAAAAAACGTCAATCATAAAGCAATCCTTACTAACGCATCGTTAATGCTTCGCAAGGTGAGGAACGAACGCCATCTCTTCAAGGCAGGCTGTCTTAAAGTTTGTTCAGATATTCTATTCTAACGGTGATGAGTGAACGAAGGTACTAGTGACCTATACACAAACGAAACAGCTTCAATACACATGAAAGTCTGAGTGAATATAGACAGTGGGGGTAACCGGAAGTAAGTTAAAGACCTCATTTAAAACGGATATAATGTTTTTATTCTCAACGCATACAAGGAAGACAATAATGTGAAAAACCTCTATTACAGAAAAAAATATGGAGTTCTTTAATTATGTTCATAAATGTCTTGAACATTGATTTATGAATGTTCTGAGGCCCTATTTAATACTCCTTTAACATAGATAATTTTGTGCTTGAAATATAGTTGTCTCCAACTCAATCATGTTTATCAACAATCTGTTTGCTAAATGTTTTAAAAATTCTGATTGGTCGATACACATATTTGTGAATAACATGACCAGATCAGAGGTAAACAATCAGGCAATCTGAATTATTAAACTGGCTCATCTGAGTTATTTCTTGCAGGCGTTCAAGTTTAAGTTGTGCTGATGAGGTTTTTGGTGTTGATTATTTGAATCTGACCGAAACATAACCAGACGATATAGTTTGATACAGCATTAATATACTTTCATGTGCCTTTAAAGGAAGAAGCACACACTAATGGGCCTTCGTCTGGGACGGTAGGTGTACGTCTGTTATGTTTCTTCTCACTGAGTCGCAAACTCTAAACATACGATAGCAATATTCATATACTAAATACATAATGCCAATGACTTTCTTAGAATATGAAAAAAAAATCTGAACAGTTATCATAGACCACATCCATCGAGCATTAACCGATCATGAACATCATTATGGTTGGTTGCAAACGATAATATATAATGTCATATACTCGTTTTAGAGTTTTTGAATTGTTGTCATTGTATTGACGGCGTTCTGGAATCAAGGCTCGATTTGTATGTAATTTTTTCTCATATAAATAAATTGTCCGAAAATCTTCAGTAAATTCTTTCCAACCCTTTACCGAAGGTCAAATGTTTGACTGTCCCAAATTTAAAGAGTTTGCAGACGATATTTCAAAATTTGATGAAATTGAAAAAAAATATTATCTGATAGGACAGAAAACATTGTTGGAAAAGGAGAAATTGTTCGTTAAGAGCAATTTCCCCTTTTTCTACAATGTTTTCCACAGTCAGCTCCACCAACCTGATCAAATGTCGTTATTGTTGGGTAATGGGTTTATGGTTGAGTCACTGATATCGAATCTTTCTTTCGCAACATTACTGCTTAACTGTTATCCAATTTGTATATGATTCTTAGCATATTTGTCAATATTGATTGATTTTCAATGTTGATTTGGTGTCTTTCACGACCGGTCCAAATCAAAAACATTATTTGACACAGTGAAAATGTCAACAGAATAGTTCAAATCAAAGATGCAAATGAATAAAAAAAAGTAAACACTACCTGGAATAATATCAAACGTTTACGACGACCCGATTCAAGCTTTCATATTTTGTACGCAAGCATTACATCATCAAAGCGCTGATAGCGCTGAGGGACTAAGGTGCGTTTAAAGCAAGATGACTGAGGATACATTTGAAAATTTCTTTGGGTAACATCTCGAGGAAAACATCTGCTTCTTTTACCAGCATTATTATAGTTATTATTTATGTGAACAGAGACTGAATGATAGTCTATTTTTCGAACATCTTGACATTTTACGATTTCCCATGAAGCAACAGTTATAATAATATAAAGCAAATAAAAGCGAGTAAATCCGGACTACATTCTTAGTTCCAATAAGGTATTAGTCCGCACAGTGAAGACGGATGTTTAATGAGTGATTGGGGTCAGACCACTGTTTGTGTATCGATAAAGTACCGTCTCTCAAAAAGTGGTATGTAAATTCAATGAACTAATGTGCTGACGCACCCTTAGTCCAAAAATAAGCGATTCTTTGGGGACATACCAGATCCCCCGCCTTGTAAATGTGGTAGGGGTCTCGATTTACAAGGTAGCGTTGAATGTGTAAGCGGGCCGGCTAAATTCGGTGGAAAAGCATTCGCACGGTTTGCGTAGGTCCCGGGTTCGAGTCCTGGTCTGGCTGCACGTTTTCTCACCTTGGTTACAAATCATGTAAACAAATATCTGAACAAAAGCTAAGGAAGCATTTCATGTAGTACACACATGTATATCATCTTGAAACCAAAGCCTTTAGAGATTCAAGCAAAACATGTATTGTGGTTTCAGATTGGAATAGTGAGACCATAACACGGAAATAATTAGTTCTTCACGACAACACGTTCTTAAATCTGGTAAACCATCCTTGAAACCCGAGTTGACGCTTCGTGATAAATGTTTTACTTTAATTGGATCATTCCAATACAATCACATACCATTTCGCGGTAATAATAAGCGACTCAACAAGGTACTGCAAAAGGAAGAACAGGGTTCCTCGAGTCGGTTATCCATCCTTCAGATTAATTAACAGGGATCATGAAATGACTGGAAATTCAACAGAATTTCCCTCACGGAACATTGTTATTGTTTGACAGTCGTCAAACAAATTTAACCTTATTGGACTGAAACCTAATTGAGCTTTGACCGCCTTGCTTCTTCATTAATTGAATCACTAATGAGTAAACAAATCACAAATGAGAAAACCTCATGAAGATCTTATAAGATGGGCGAGTGTTATAACAATCTGCCTGAGCAACATGAACAGTTTTGGTACGAAGTTGTCATTCACCATAGATGCACCTAACCCATTACCAAACAATAACGACATTTGACCAGTTAGTTGCAGACGACTTTGGAAAACATTGTATGAGAAATTGCCCTTAACCTTTATATTGCTGAAACCGTCTTCGTGCTAATGCAAACAGGTAAGATTCAGGCCAGTCGCCAAATAAATCGGTGGCTGGCCTGTGATCTAACCTGTTTGGTACTTTGAGTACTTTTCCTCAACAAAATAGATCATATATAAGGTTTTGGAAAGCAAACGACACAATATTAAATTTTTAGAAAAATAGCCAGCCTTTAAGATACACCAATGTAACGTGAATGGACAAGCATATGTTCATGACCGAGATAGATTCAATTATGAAAGCAATACATAGATTGATGATGCAACAAATGTATTTTGTGTTGGGTGTGTCTTGGGTGAGAATCGGAAAGGGAGGAAATATCACACTGAGATTTTTACACCCATATCTGTTTTCTCATTCATGCTATCCGATTCCAAATACGGACAACTGTTTTCGAGGCCAATATTACATGTGTGTAACACATCTGTTAGTTATGTAAAGCAATGCTCACCTAAGATTCATGTCGTTCAAATTCAAAGACGCGAGAAGAAACTATTTTCGAGGCTTACCTAAAAATTTGTTTTCACTTACCTGGTATTGTAAGACAACTTGTAGTTCAAATTGAAATTGGACTTTGAACATTGACGGCAAAATGTAGCAAGAAAGGAATAGATATTCTTTAAGGTGCTTGAACACAGGAGAAAACTTTTGAAAGTCAAAATGATTTTTGTTGAAACAAAAGAATTGTTTTACTTTTGTTGGATATATCAGAGACGTAGATCTCTTTAAAAGATAGGTACCTTTTAAATCAAAATTGATTCATGAAGCGTCAATTTATTTATTTTATTATGTAAGGTTAATATACGGTTGATCTCAATGTAAGGCTTTGGGTTTAAAATGCATGTTTATTCATTGTGTATCCACTTTTAATACACAAGGTCGAATTTTGCTTCCAAAGACTATTGTTCAGTTCGGATCATATCATATAACAGTACAGCTGTTGTGCAGTTTTGAAGATATTGTTTCTCACATTCAAGAATCCTTACATCTGTGAACAAGAATACTTTACTGTATTAGGTAAAAACTACTTCTACAAAACGGTACATTCTTCATAACGTGTATTTCTTTCTTCCGTCAAAGTGCTTCATATTGTCTTTTGAAGCAGATGCGGTCAAGTTCGTCAATTATAGCAAGAGCTTAATCATATCATACATGTGCATATTTAATTCTCAATTCATATAAGAGTTCTTGACCTTAGAATCCCCAATATAGACATCGGAAGTGTTTTGTCTTTTCAAGGATAGCTGACGTATCGCCCACGCTTTTCATCACGCGATATTGACACCTTGTCACGCAATTCATCTTCGTAAAAAGTGGTGGTATCTCTGTCATGCTAACGAGAAGTCATAAAAAGACGGTACATATGAGCTGCATATTTCCTGTCAATTATTACTTTACCAAACGTCAAATATGAGTCCACTCTGGGCTCAGACGTGTTGCAGACCGATGTAAGTAAACCTTTTACCCAACGCAAAATTTTCGACTGTCAAAAACTGAAAGAGTTTGCAGATGACATTTCAAAGTGTGATGAAATTGGAAAATACTCTTCTAATATGGAGGAAAACATTGTGGTAAAAGGAAAAAAATTGCTCGTTACGGGCAATTTCTCCTTTTCCCACAATGTTGTCCAGAGTCGTCTTTAACAAAATGATTAAATGTCGTTATTGTTAAAAGGTTGATACGATGGCAGACCTCTTCAACAGACAAGTGTGCAAAACAAAAAGTATTTTTGCAGAACCTGCTTCTTCTTTATCTACTATGCCATAGATTTGTTTTGCTTAAATGCACAATAAGTGACTGAAAATTAGAAAAAAATCCTTCATGAGTAAGTCCTCTCTTTAACCCATCTTTAACCAAACGTCAAACATGAAGGAATCCAAATGATGGATGCTTGAATACGTCATTTAAAGGTTATTTCATAATCCCATACTATATAGTCGTCGATTGCTTTCAATTGGAACAATTACAACGTCCATTATCGATAGACAAGTGTTGAAGTGATGAATGCCACAATACACCATGTTTAGATTTACATTCTCTGGACCGGAAGTAAGCTTTGGGGATCCCAATTTAACGTCCATGCCGCCGAGGAAATCTTCCGGAAGTCACTAATGCATTTTTAAACACTCAGACATTCTAACACTTTACTAAACGCCAGCTTTTCGACAGTCCCAAATTGAAAGAGTTTGCATACGACCTTTCAAAATGTGGTGGAATTGAAAAATAGTCTTCCAATAGAGCAGAAAACATAGTGGTAAAAGGAGAAATTGCTTTTTTCGACCAATTTCTGCTTTTCCCACAACATTTTCCAGAGTCGCCTGCAAAAAACTGGTCAAATGTCGTTATTGTTTGGTAATGGGTTATCTTTTTTAACTCATTACTCCATAAATAACTACTTAGACTGCAGAAACCATTATGAAAAATGATTAAATGCTCAAATTGAGGAATCTATCACTTCGTTACAATGGGGTTCTCTGTGATGAATTTCAAACTGGTAGATTATTAACATTCTACCTTAAAATGATGTAAAAACGACGTTTTTGTTTCACTACTACGTAAGACAACGTGTCTTCCGTCGTTTGTATTAAGTCCACTGGCCAACTATCGCACCTCTCTGCAAGTTTATTGCGCCAATCTCCGGTAGATCGTCCAGTCCCTTCATTAATTAACCCATTGCCCAACAATAACGACATTTGACCAGTTTTTTGCAGGCAACTCTTGAAAATATTGTGGGAAAAGGAGAAATTGCTCGTTAAGAGCAATTTCTCCTTTTCCCACAATGCTTTCTGTCCTATCAGATGATTATTTTTCTATTTCACACCGTTTAAAAATTTCGTCTGCACACTCTTTCAATTTGGGACAGTCGAAAATTTGGAGTTTGGTAAAGGGTTGACTTACATAAGAGTGCAGCACGTCTGAGTCCATCGTACACAATGCCCTAATCGCAACTCGCTAACCTCCAAAATCTGACCCAGAGCGGGACTTAACAAAATCGTAACTGGCCGGTCTTCGTGTTGTTTAAAAATACCTTCGTATGAGATTTTGTGACTGGTCCGAAAGGAGGCAACATCAAAAGACAATCATGGATAAGATGTATATCATTACATTATTTACGAACATTTTTACGTCAATGAGGTTTGTCAAACAAATGATTGACACATAAACAATGAACCCCGTAGGGCCTTTTAAAAATACCTCTTGCAACAAAATGCAACATGGCCCAAAGAGAACACTTCTCTTCTGCCAAAACAACAATGACTTATAGATGACCTTATATGTTACAAAGGC